>QNGE01005055.1:25464-49994 GCA_008508345.1 Paragonimus westermani | reverse complement strand
TTCAAGAAGCGTCCTGGTGACTGGCCCATACCGAGCTGGCCATTAAGAACTATGTACTCTTATCAAAACGCCCAGCTTCCGACGCTTATGTGTGTGTCCCATCTCCAGCATGTGCGTGTGTGTAGCCGATCTGACCTTCCTTATAAAAATGCTTTTCATCTTGCCCCGTCCAATCACTTCTGGTCACTTTGTATCAGAACCCCGTTGACGTTGTAGTCACGCACAATAATTTCTTCTTCCCATTATTTTAAGGCCCATTTCTGTTGTTTCACTTATTGTTATTTTCATTTTTCTCTCAACCCTACCTGGAGTAGATGTGTCCACATCATCTAACCACTCCTCAGTTTGTTTTCTGACTACGGCACCCGAATACTGACTGCCATGTCCAACTTGCACTCATGTAACACATTCATCCTTTCGGCGGTTCAAGCAGCTAGGGTAAACGAATGGCCACTCAACATCTACCCAGATACTGTGGTTGCTGACAGTTAGGAGCTACTGAGGAAAGAAGGCCCATAGCAAAACTACTCGAGGCATGGCATGATCACAAGTACTACACTTTCTACCACGTAAAAAACCAGTTGGCCTGGTTGGCTAAAATAAACCTGACAACCGAGGGTTTACTCACGTTTTTAAACCCTTCTGGCACGTCTTAGGACTGCTGCGCATGATCCGGAGTGGTCCTTAAAACGCCGGCTTACGTCACTTGGTCCATAATAGGGCTTTTTTACCGCCACTGCGTCCTCTCAAGTATCATGCGTATTGTTCGGAGCGACTAAAAGTGAATTGCCACTTCACTATCTGCTGTCTGCAATATTCCACAGGGTGTTCTTCGGGAATGTCAGTTGTAGGCAGGATTATTGAGGAGGCGGTTCGCAGTTCCGTAAAATCACGTACTGAGGAATGTGCCACCGTATATCGCATAGTTTGGGCAGTACAAAAGCATCAGATTGTTGCAGGTCGTACACACTCATTCAATACTGGTTACAGTGTATCTGATCTCGCGTGCCTTATGTGTTTTACTATGTCCATACGCCCTAACCGTGTAACTATAGCCATCATCTTCAGGCATGTGGCTTCTAGCCCGTGGGGGAAATAACGTTAACAAGCTCGGTGGGTCGAAATAAAAAGAGTGACCGGAGCGTGAAGGGTGTGTAGTGTCTACAATAAATAACGTTTCTGACGGTCGGATATGTCTGCAAACTTTGGGCGACTTCGCTTTTTTTTAACTACTTTTGCTTTAGTCAAGCTGTTCATTTTATAATATCGGCCCCGGGGAGAAAATCACAACTCGCTTCCTGTTTCACTGGTTTGATGTTTCTCTGTGCATACTGTTTTCGATAGCCGATGCCGACACACGGGGGTCAACTCAGTGAATCTTAGCCCTCATTGACGATCGGTTTTCGGTGGTGAGTACGGACTGAACCTTATTTTGTTGCATCATTTCCAACAGAAGTCACTGAAAATGCAATAATCGGAGGTAGGCTGGAAACCAATTTACTGCAATTGGCTTTCAATTTTGCTCCACTTCGGAGGGTTACCGGTTGCCGGAAAACACTGTGGTGTATGTTCAGAGCTAGCTAAGTTCAAACCACGGAGCATGAGATTCAAAATCACAGGCGCGTGCACGGGTTCTCTGGAACACAGACGGGCGCAGGTTCAGCTCGGCTAAGTGATTCTAACGAAACTGGTAGGTCGTCAGCAAAGGCAGAGATTACACTGTTTGATTGAAGATTTTGTTAACGCCTATTCACAGGCCGAACGAAGTTGACGCCCAGTTGGGGGCAACAGGTTTCCTTTTGCTAGGCAGGAAAATTAATTTGAACAGTCCAATATTATGGTTGAGTGATGGATAAACCGTTGTCAGATAACTTGGTGCCAGAATGTGCGTACATATCAGGAGCACTTTTCCGACATTGAAGCGCACATAGCTACACAGAAAGAAAAATGTAATTTTGTTGATATTCATAGTGTGAGTGTTATACGTATATCTATATGCACATATATGTGCATATCCGGTTATGCCGACTTCAGTCAACGTACTTATTGGTAGATGATTGTATTTACTACCTAACCACATATAATTCCGTATCCATATATACATACATAACATGTGCATTTACAGATGTCCTTCTGAATATCAATACGTATCTCCCCACACCCACGTAGCACACTGCCCGCCTGGGTACGCCGGTATCCAGCAGGTTTCGGAGGGCAACGAGTAAAATACCAAAGGCAAGTAGCTGATGAACTCATTATCCAAAAAGTGAAAGTCTGCCGAGTTTACCTTGAAATATGCACCATTATTTAGGGCAAATTCAGGGAAATTTTTTCAAACGATTTCGTGAATTTGGACGTTTTTGACTGATAGTCTGTCGTACGCACTGAGGTAGGTGTTGTGGGAGAATTGGAAGGCTTTGCTCCAAATTGAGAGTACGGAAGCGATTAGACTGTAATGTCCAGTCCCATGTGCCACTTACGAAGAGTGCTCTCAGATGGGTAGTTTAATTTTGCACCATCTCAAGTACTTACGGAGAAGTGAGATTCTAAACGCACCGACAAAACGTATTGTTATGATTTATGCTTGAATTTTGTATGAGCTTACGAGGTCGTCTTCAAGTTACACAGTGTGAACCAGCAAATGTTTGTGGTGCTGTGGAAATGTCTAGGATGAATATTGTGATACAGTTGTACTACGCTTTTTCTGTGTTTCAAGTGTTTAAGGAGGTGTGGGGTCTTGAACACACAAGAAAAACCTATATTCCGGAAGAGATTCCCAGCGTTGTCATGACGTAAATGTGTAGTGAACAAGATTGTTCTCAGTGCTTCATCATCAGGCCAAACACATCAGATTTATCTCATACATTTCATGGGGGAATCGTCAGGGAGTAAACGGGGGACGTCTGGTAATGAGATCGATCAGTTCGGTGTTACACTGCAATAAAATACCCACTTGAGCAGTGGGTCTTGACAGGCGAACAGGGTGGGGTGTTGGCCATTGCAGATCCAAAGCCTGAACAAAACGTTTCTGGATACATAGGGGTGGGTTATACGTACGAATCCCAATAGCCCGTGTTGGTGACAGAATCCTCCTGCTCACCGCTCTCAACTGGATGGCCTTGACTCGGTAGATTGCAGGTAGCGCGCCCGCCACAATGACGGTGTGATTCGAATCTAACAGGTGTGATAGTATGGGCGTTGCTGGCAGACTTTGTTATCTCATTGTTGAGACAAGTTGGTTGGTGTTTCCTGATCCGTTCCGATAAACACCCAGTTCTGTGGCGATAAAATGGTCGCAATGAAAACAGTAAGTGTGTTTACACAGAACGAATCTGCGGAGGTATGTGCTTTATCTCTTAGGCGTGGGCAAAAACCGGATTGGAAGTGAAGTGGGTTCATACTTTAGCGGCGCGAAATGTTCTACTGACTACACGTATGAGCCTACGTGTAGTAGTTTCGGCAGGAGTATCGCCCTTGAATGGTAATCCGATGCACAGAATTTTCTGTTTTACCAGGTGCAGCTGGTCTCTTTTATTCCGCTGTTGCATGGCCTTACCTATGAACCTTTCCGGGTAGCCATTCCTTGTGAATGTTGTGCGTATAAATGCTAATTCATTCGCACCTGTGTTCTATGTGCAAATCCCTGAAGCTCTGCTCGTCAAACAGTCGATTGGTTTTCTTTTCGAGGCGAGTGGTGCAAAATTATTGAAGTGAATATTCCGACCATCTCAGGTATCCTTTTAGTGTATGATGCGCTGAATTGAGCCATCAGCGGGGTGACGTGAACGTACGTCCAAAAAGCCCAAATGGCTATTCATTTCAGTCTCCAACGAAAATAGTAAATTTTGGTGTGCAAAGTTGAATGTGGCCAAGATGTCAGTTGGGTCTACTTTATTATTATCGAGTAAGCAAGGGTTGTCGTCAGCATATCTCTTATAAAAATGGCACTGGCAAATCGCTGAGCACAGCTGTTCGTTTATCAATTTCACCATGAAAGTGTCCCGTAATCATTGATGCTAACGGCGACTTCATTGCGACACCGTCATTTTGTCGGTAAATTCGTCTATTGAACTTAAACTGTGCTTTGTAAGCACGCAGTAAAAGTGAATGTCTGAGTCCGAATATCCATATCAATGTTCTCGATATAATCAGACAGGTAGTCTCTGGTCTTCTTTAATGAGACGTTGGTAAACAAGGATGGACGCCGGGAGAAACCGTTGGTTGCCCAGTTAAATTAGCAATCTTAATCGTATTCATGATATCAAAGGAGTCGCATAACCTGTGTGTTGAGATTTTCCGCCCGATTACATTCAGCATTTGTGACTACCACTTGGCTAGTGGGTGGAATGTAGAGTTCTATATGTTCGAGATTGGTCCGGATGGTACCCCAACTTTATGAATTCTAGGTAACACGTACAGTCTCCGAATCATGGTTCCAATGGGACGAATTCTTTCGAAGGTATCTGAATCAATAATCCCCTATTTATCAAACACCGTGAGAATTTCCCTATCGCCTTCTCGATTTGTGGAGTTCTATCCTTTTTGTTTCCCATTCTGCAATATTTGATCCGATCTAATATGGCGCGCGTTCTATTAATATAACCCTCTTTGTTGAACAGCACGATACTCGCACCATTATCAGGCCTGGAGATTAAAACGTCTTCATTTCTATTTAAGTTTTCAGACTCTACGATACGTTCTTTGATGAGAAATTGTTTTGAGGCCGGACTAGAGCGTAAGTACTGACAACAAAAGTTCATTATTGTAGGTTTCACCTGCTCAGCATCTAACGTCGATGTGGCATCGATGTCCAACAACTGTGCTTAAAAATTCTCAAACTACACCTCTAAATCCAATTGCCTAGTTTTTTACCGTGGCCAACAAAACTTGGGGCCTAGTGATAGCACTTCGAGTAATACTTCGTCCAAATTCACAGAACAATGTTACGAAAGTACTGTTCTGGATTAATTGGAAACTGTGGAGAGGGCTTCGTTGGATTGATTGTTCGGGTAACCTGCCAGGCTACTTTTCGCCTCGTTTGGTTGCAATCCGTGCGGCGTAAACCTTAGAATTAGGCCGTTTCTCAGGTTATCGTCGATCGTAAAAGGGCGTTTCCTTTACAACATGAACTTCTAATTAATCGAGCATCGAGTAGTGTCTTGTCCGTTAAGTGTTTGACGTTGCAGTTAGATCGCAGTTATTGTTATTCGACCCTTGCGTGGAATACTCCAACATTACTTTGGTTATTCGCAACTATCCATGCATTTATCAAAAACTTAGTAGTAGCTTTTGCTTTCACCAGTCTTGCGCTAAACTTAATGCATTTATTAACTTCCCGCAGCGCATTGGAGTCTCCGTCTCATTTAAGTCCCGCATAGTCAGGAAAACTAAAATGTCGAACAAGCTCCTTTGCATTGGGACAAAGAAGTCTGTCAGCAACGCCCATACTATCACACCTGTTAGATTCGAATCACACCGTCATTGTGGCGGGCGCGCTACCTGCAATCTACCGAGTCAAGGCCATCCAGTTGAGAGCGGTGAGCAGGAGGATTCTGTCACCAACACGGGCTATTGGGATTCGTACGTATAACCCACCCCTATGTATCCAGAAACGTTTTGTTCAGGCTTTGGATCTGCAATGGCCAACACCCCACCCTGTTCGCCTGTCAAGACCCACTGCTCAAGTGGGTATTTTATTGCAGTGTAACACCGAACTGATCGATCTCATTACCAGACGTCCCCCGTTTACTCCCTGACGATTCCCCCATGAAATGTATGAGATAAATCTGATGTGTTTGGCCTGATGATGAAGCACTGAGAACAATCTTGTTCACTACACATTTACGTCATGACAACGCTGGGAATCTCTTCCGGAATATAGGTTTTTCTTGTGTGTTCAAGACCCCACACCTCCTTAAACACTTGAAACACAGAAAAAGCGTAGTACAACTGTATCACAATATTCATCCTAGACATTTCCACAGCACCACAAACATTTGCTGGTTCACACTGTGTAACTTGAAGACGACCTCGTAAGCTCATACAAAATTCAAGCATAAATCATAACAATACGTTTTGTCGGTGCGTTTAGAATCTCACTTCTCCGTAAGTACTTGAGATGGTGCAAAATTAAACTACCCATCTGAGAGCACTCTTCGTAAGTGGCACATGGGACTGGACATTACAGTCTAATCGCTTCCGTACTCTCAATTTGGAGCAAAGCCTTCCAATTCTCCCACAACACCTACCTCAGTGCGTACGACAGACTATCAGTCAAAAACGTCCAAATTCACGAAATCGTTTGAAAAAATTTCCCTGAATTTGCCCTAAATAATGGTGCATATTTCAAGGTAAACTCGGCAGACTTTCACTTTTTGGATAATGAGTTCATCAGCTACTTGCCTTTGGTATTTTACTCGTTGCCCTCCGAAACCTGCTGGATACCGGCGTACCCAGGCGGGCAGTGTGCTACGTGGGTGTGGGGAGATACGTATTTATATTCAGAAGGACATCTGTAAATGCACATGTTATGTATGTATATATGGATACGGAATTATATGTGGTTAGGTAGTAAATACAATCATCTACCAATAAGTACGTTGACTGAAGTCGGCATAACCGGATATGCACATATATGTGCATATAGATATACGTATAACACTCACACTATGAATATCAACAAAATTACATTTTTCTTTCTGTGTAGCTATGTGCGCTTCAATGTCGGAAAAGTGCTCCTGATATGTACGCACATTCTGGCACCAAGTTATCTGACAACGGTTTATCCATCACTCAACCATAATATTGGACTGTTCAAATTAATTTTCCTGCCTAGCAAAAGGAAACCTGTTGCCCCCAACTGGGCGTCAACTTCGTTCGGCCTGTGAATAGGCGTTAACAAAATCTTCAATCAAACAGTGTAATCTCTGCCTTTGCTGACGACCTACCAGTTTCGTTAGAATCACTTAGCCGAGCTGAACCTGCGCCCGTCTGTGTTCCAGAGAACCCGTGCACGCGCCTGTGATTTTGAATCTCATGCTCCGTGGTTTGAACTTAGCTAGCTCTGAACATACACCACAGTGTTTTCCGGCAACCGGTAACCCTCCGAAGTGGAGCAAAATTGAAAGCCAATTGCAGTAAATTGGTTTCCAGCCTACCTCCGATTATTGCATTTTCAGTGACTTCTGTTGGAAATGATGCAACAAAATAAGGTTCAGTCCGTACTCACCACCGAAAACCGATCGTCAATGAGGGCTAAGATTCACTGAGTTGACCCCCGTGTGTCGGCATCGGCTATCGAAAACAGTATGCACAGAGAAACATCAAACCAGTGAAACAGGAAGCGAGTTGTGATTTTCTCCCCGGGGCCGATATTATAAAATGAACAGCTTGACTAAAGCAAAAGTAGTTAAAAAAAAGCGAAGTCGCCCAAAGTTTGCAGACATATCCGACCGTCAGAAACGTTATTTATTGTAGACACTACACACCCTTCACGCTCCGGTCACTCTTTTTATTTCGACCCACCGAGCTTGTTAACGTTATTTCCCCCACGGGCTAGAAGCCACATGCCTGAAGATGATGGCTATAGTTACACGGTTAGGGCGTATGGACATAGTAAAACACATAAGGCACGCGAGATCAGATACACTGTAACCAGTATTGAATGAGTGTGTACGACCTGCAACAATCTGATGCTTTTGTACTGCCCAAACTATGCGATATACGGTGGCACATTCCTCAGTACGTGATTTTACGGAACTGCGAACCGCCTCCTCAATAATCCTGCCTACAACTGACATTCCCGAAGAACACCCTGTGGAATATTGCAGACAGCAGATAGTGAAGTGGCAATTCACTTTTAGTCGCTCCGAACAATACGCATGATACTTGAGAGGACGCAGTGGCGGTAAAAAAGCCCTATTATGGACCAAGTGACGTAAGCCGGCGTTTTAAGGACCACTCCGGATCATGCGCAGCAGTCCTAAGACGTGCCAGAAGGGTTTAAAAACGTGAGTAAACCCTCGGTTGTCAGGTTTATTTTAGCCAACCAGGCCAACTGGTTTTTTACGTGGTAGAAAGTGTAGTACTTGTGATCATGCCATGCCTCGAGTAGTTTTGCTATGGGCCTTCTTTCCTCAGTAGCTCCTAACTGTCAGCAACCACAGTATCTGGGTAGATGTTGAGTGGCCATTCGTTTACCCTAGCTGCTTGAACCGCCGAAAGGATGAATGTGTTACATGAGTGCAAGTTGGACATGGCAGTCAGTATTCGGGTGCCGTAGTCAGAAAACAAACTGAGGAGTGGTTAGATGATGTGGACACATCTACTCCAGGTAGGGTTGAGAGAAAAATGAAAATAACAATAAGTGAAACAACAGAAATGGGCCTTAAAATAATGGGAAGAAGAAATTATTGTGCGTGACTACAACGTCAACGGGGTTCTGATACAAAGTGACCAGAAGTGATTGGACGGGGCAAGATGAAAAGCATTTTTATAAGGAAGGTCAGATCGGCTACACACACGCACATGCTGGAGATGGGACACACACATAAGCGTCGGAAGCTGGGCGTTTTGATAAGAGTACATAGTTCTTAATGGCCAGCTCGGTATGGGCCAGTCACCAGGACGCTTCTTGAACCTATCGAGAGTAGTAAGCCCCAAGACTTTTGCTGGAAGAACGTTAAAGGTTAGGTAAACCCAGATGGCAAACCGTGTTGCCTACAAAGTAATTAACTACGCAGGAAGTCCAACCTAAACTTGTCTTATTAAGTTGGTGATCTCAGTTGGCTAAAGGTGAGCATCATGTCTCCCGATAACCCTCTCTGAGCCACTAGAAAGAGGTCTAGGGGCTCCAGTCGGTCTATATACGTGTACCAGTAGAAACCCACAAACCTTTTCTTTGCAAGTCGTTGCACAGCTCCAGTAATGGCTACCTTTTTTCACGTATGGAGCCTATGCCTGAATGTTTACTTCCAGCGATCGTACTGGAGAACCAAAGACAGGCGCAAAATACTGCTGGAAATTTCCCTAGTAGTTTCCCAGGCATTGTCAACCTGCCATTAGCTTTCTTTACCAATGCCAGCGTATTGGCGTTAGGGCATGTGTTTGCCGAAAGTGGAATTTCAAGATCCTTTTTTGTAGAACAACAGGTGGTTGTCCTTCACTGATTTTCAAATTACTGGTGTCGAATGGTAGACTGTTTCCTACCGACCAATGCAGTGCGTCGAGATCCCGCTGCAAGAAAGCGTAGAGCACACGTGGCGTAGAGCACGCCACACTTTGAAGTCGTCCGCATATATGAGTAGGGAGGATTGACTAATTAGCGGCAAGTCATTAGGAAATAATTGGACTAACAAAAAGCCCGGTGTGGATACTTGTGGAACACCTTGGCCTCGAAGGCGGTAGGTAGCTCGATCTTGATTTATACAGAATACGTCCTACCTGATAGGTACTGTTGAGTCTATTTGCACAGCTGGCTGTCGAGACTTATAACAAGTGTCTTACCAGAGAGGACACAGTAATTTGCTTCGTCGAACGCCTAAGCAAAGTTTGGGAAAACATAATTTACTGGATGACGCCCTTCCCAAAACCTAGTCAAAAAGTCTACTGCCATCAGGAAATTGATGACGCACGAATATTCTTACTGGAATCCGTGCTGATGGCCCTCTGGAAGTTTATTATACTGGTATCTCGTCCTCAATCTGTCTATTATGCTTTCTATTAATTTGGAGGCCCAAAGAAACAGTATTGCTGGACGGTAGTTGTATGTATTGGTTCTGTCGCAGTCTTTGCAGATGGGCTAGATAGCACAGTACTTTCAAAGATTCGGACGGGTACTTGAAGCAGAACTATCGAAATAGTGCAAAACATAAGACGGCTGGCGCAGCGGCACACCCCTCAATCAGGATCGGCGTTAGGCTTGCAAGGCCATATTGACTTCTGAAGCTTCCGCATGAGAAAATCAGCTCCGACATTAGACCCAGAGAAATCAGAGGAATTTTGACTGCGATGATATGATTCAGGCCTGCTGGTTGTCCCGTGCTGCCTGTGCCAACATTGCGGTCACGTACTTAGGGCGGAGAACCTCGACAGTCTCCTGATTTTCAGCCGATAAACCGGACGAATTCACTAGCGACAGGTTTTTGGGCCCCACCATTTCCCCCCAGTTGGAATCAACTTGAATACATGAGAAAATTGTGCATCTTATATGATGCGCTAACCCACAGGTAGTGACACTATGAAGATAGATACGATAGTAAAGCCTCTTTGAAGCTGTCCACCTCATATGACCAATCAGACAGTTGAAAATGACTTGCATTTAACGTCAATCAGAGTCGGCTACTTTTCACACAAAGTTTTGGGCAAACCCAACGAGCCTGGAGTCCTGCCAAACCCAAGTAAACTGAAGCAGATAATACTGTTAAGTGTATGAAACTCGAAACTACTTTGTCTCGTGAAATAGTGTTTGCGATTATTCTAGTGCACGTACTCTGAAGGTATATTCAAGGATGCATAGATTTTTGTGTACTGATTAGAAGTCCATACATAGGGATAGACGGTCAGTAAAAAATAGGAAGGCGTCTATAAACGTATTGCACACCCACGGATATTTGGTTATATAAAGTTGGGTGTATAATCTGGTGCACACACCTACCCACAAGTTTATGGGTATGCATGCATACGTATATAACTACCATTATACATATAAGCCTATTCATGTTTTCTTTCTCTGTGCAGATACACTTCTCTGTTGATGCATTCCCTATAATGTGCTAACGATGCGTAAACATGTCCACCTATTAATCAGTTTGAAGACGGATCTATCCAACACCCAGTCGGAAAGTTCTGCGGTTCAAATAATTTCTTCCCTGGGATGAAAGTAGACCGGCTTCCAGCGTTAGCAAACACGACTGTCAGTCCAATGAACTAACGGTCACTTCGTCCAACTGAAGGTCCGGGTGAAACAGGACTGGATATTAGAGGTTTGCCGTGATCTGCAGTAGAACAAAGAAATGAATCAACAGTGCTAGGAGGCAAATACAGTGACTCACAGTAACTTCCGAAGGTAGATTTCACTTTACTAAGTTCCCTGTGTGTTGGGAGAAGGTGCCCTCATAATAAAAGAAATCTCGGTAAGTCCAGCTCCTCCGGGTGTGCTGAAAGGAGGTTAACATGGTTGGCCCACAACGACCACGACCACGTAAAAGCAGAAGTTGAAGAGCGTGGCGGCGAAGTGTACATTGATTCAAACAATGGACAATTAGTTTATATGCACAATGAACGTAACAATTATGAAGAACAGTGTGTAACAATGGAGCAAAAAGGTAACAGGCCCTGGAGATCAAACTAGCTTTATGCATAAATAATAATTGAATAGCAAAATACACAACCTGCAACCAAGTTAACTCTGGGCACGTAAAAAACTACCAACAGTGAGCGGAGCCGTGCGCAATTGACTAAGGCGTCACGATAAAGAGGTCAGGTAACAGTTCGAAATATGAAGTCAGAACATCTTACTTCCAGCAACGTGAGAACCGTTTGCGTAGCACTTGATATAATAAACAGGACCTACGGTATGGTGGCTCGGTTATCGGGTTACGTGCGCGAGGACAGCTGCATCTGACGTTCTGCAGGTCCGTCGCGGGCTTGGCTGAGGGAGTACGAATAAGTGTTCGTGGTACTAAATCAGAGTACGTTGCATGTAACACTGTGGGCTATGTTGGGTTAGTAATCAATGTAATCAACAAATAGGGATGAATATGAAGGACACACAATAGGATAGTCTGACCAGTGGTCTATAGACGTAGAAGTATTCGAGGTTCACGTTGCGTAGGCGGTCGGCCGTTGTCACAGCGAAGCGGTAACACTACAGAGCCAAGTGTAATTGTCACCATCGCGCCCCTAATTTCACATATACTAATTCGAACACTGATTGAGTCTGGCCAAAGCCAGAAAGCAGATGGAAAAGCAGACATCTAGCTTCAGTGTCAGAGCATCTTATATTAAAACTGCCAGTGTTAAATCTGTGTTAAAAACGAGCAATTAGTGAGAGGAAAGATGTGGGTGAACAGAGGTCTGAAGGTGGTAAAGGTTCAGAAACTTATAACGAATGCTTCAGAATTGAGCTCACATGCATTTAAAACTTTGCAGGAAACATTGTCAATAAGAGCAATATTTTTGGAAAGAGTGCCTGAAGACAAAATATAGCACTTTGGGAAAAGTGAGCACCCAGGTGGTGAAGAATTTAAAAGTAGCTGCCTACGCTGGGTGCTGAATGACAATCAGGCGGTTTTAGATAGCGCGACCTTTCTGTGGGACTTGAGAATTCGTGGTCACCGGGAAAGTAGTTCAAACAGCTTGAAGCCGGAGAAGTAGAATTGAGGAAGATGCTGGCAGTAGGCAGCCTTGGTGGCACGTAACGCTGCGTGATGCTCGATCCACACATTTTTACTGGTATACCCCACCTTGTGCGATACCTTGGCTGCAGCGTTTCAATAATTTTTTGTATGGATGCTGATTGACAACATCCCACTGCGTTGTGTACCCTACGTAAGTTAAAACTGGATCCAGGGTATGAAACTATAATTCGACCGAGGTGGCAGAATTTCTTTAATGAGAGGTGTAGAGAACACTTTCAAGGCCAACAGGGTGCGCCGGTCCAACCAAAGCCGGACACCAAAAACGGTTTCTTTCTCCGGCTGGGAAGGTTTCAACCGAGTTATTTCATGATACGCGGATGGTGATACTTTCCCCCCGGTATTGTCACGAGTAGAGGTATCAGAGACTACCGTGAGGTTCAGTGTAACAATCGAACTGTTCACGTTTTGTCTCCTATCCGATGGAGATTTTAGACTGCCAGGAACATGGCTAGTGTGCGGTGCGTGTCGCTAAAATAGGTCTAGTGCGAGATGTTGTCACGGTAGCCGTTGGTCGTCCCGTTTCTCATTGATCGCACTACAGCCGGTGGCGTCGTTCACAGTCTGTGGCGTAGATTACTTTGGATCTCTTTAGGTTCGGATTGAGAGAAGCACTTGTAAAAATACAGTTGTCCATTTGCTTATTCCAGAAGAAGAGCTATACTCTGGAAAGTAGCACAATAAAGGTCGATTGACTTCTTTTAAATGGGTCTAATTAGGTTATTGGTTACTGATGTGTGGCGAAGTTTTTATCTCGATAACCGGTCGTAAAATGTGTTTGATTGAGAGAAACTCCATCGCACTGTAACGGTTCGTAGTACCGACTGGCATTTTAATCTCCCGCTGCCAGTCACTGAGGCGACATGGGTTCGCATGATTTCTGCGGTTCGACGTGTCATGCGGATTGTCGTAAGACAGCGGGTGACGTCGGTCGATGCTTCCTATGCCTTTTGATGAAACTCGAGAAAACCCTGAATGGTATATTTCTGGCCCCAGTCTACGACGATGCGGCCGGTTCGCCGGCTTTGGGGTCAAGCGCTCCGCTGCTTTCAGAAAAAAAACGGGCCTGTCGTGTACTCACATCACACACAAACAAAAGGATGTGGGCCGCCTTAATACCAGGCTGGTGTGCTCGTAGAGCCAGAATTAGGGAATCCCCTATCGTCTATCCAGGTGTAACATAGGTGGGGCAAGGTTGGGCGAAACCGGAAAGTTGGTGATATAATCCTATTGACGGAAGATTCTTTACTAGCAAGCGTGTGGCCAGAAGCGGCGGTTAGTAGAACAGACCTATATCTCCTCAAAGGGATAAAGGACCCCAGTGTCGCAAGCGGGAAGAATTTTGGGGTAAGATAACGGGGTCACGACACACAGTTAACCCGCAGCAACCTGTGTGTCAGAAAATCGTGCTTGTTTCATGGGCAGTGTTAAATTAAGTGTGTGGATTGAGTGCTCAATGACTGTCATGCGCCTCACGGAGAGTCCGTAGTCATACTCCCTGTTCTTGTTTATATTCTCTTCGGTAATCTTTCTTCTTGCACTCGAAGTTCTCCTGTTAGTGGTTGCCAGCCTTTATTGAAACCACTAACGCGAATTAGGAGCGATAAAATTCGTTGCCCCCACACGTTAGTCCCAGAGTATTACTAGAGTCTATTATCGTTCACTTGCTGAATCTTGTTCCGTCACAACTTTTCGTCCCTACTTCCCATTTCTGGATATTTGTTCAGGCTTACATTCGTTTCATTTGCACTCTACTGCTCCACCATTACGTGACTGATGTATTCGATCATTTTCATGTGAATCGTTGCTCTCGGAACCTGTAAATTTTGGTTGAGCCAATATCGAGATTTATTCTTATTTTCTTCCGCTCTCACATATATATATATATATATATATATATATATATATACTACACACTATCATGTTGTAATTAGAAAACTCATCTTTACAATCCTCTTTTCGGATCCGAATCGGGTGCCTTGCTAGCTGAGAATTTGCGGATGCTCGGCACATTACAGAGCCGAGTGGTTTAGACCCAGCCCAGCAACAGACGTGGGTAGTATACTAAGAGCACATCGAGGAACCACGGCGCTTCTGAGCTCAACAGACAGCAGTTGAGTGATCTACCCACCTCAGAATAAATGATATCAGAAGCAGCGAAAGTCAGAGATCTTTATAGTAAACGTCTACATAAATGCTCTACTGGTTACGTTGGACCGGTGATCCTTCGTTTCAATCTGTCCATGCAATGTTGAAACGGAAAACCAGAAGAGTTATTCAGTGAAACTTGCAGAACCAATTAACCCACAAGGTGCCCCAGCAAATGCAGGCTGTACACCATGTCCGTCTAACTGGGTGAAAATACGCATATCCTTTAGCAAAGTTATGGTGGGTAACTGCAATATTTAGGAATATTCAATAGCAATCAGTGATATACGTAGCTCGAACCCGGACTTAGTTTCTAAGCATGGAATCTACGCAGCATTTCAGCCATCCAGGTCAGAGTGTATTCCGCCTTGCACCCAACGTACTTCTGCATGTAGCAAAACAGCAGTGGCACGCCATACCCGGTTATGAATTGCAATCACTAAAGCTGCACAGTTTGATTGAAATTCCGGGTTGCCGTGGTTGTGACGCTGCTTTTTCTTCACACGGTCAAAAGGTACTCTTTGTGCCGAATCGACTGCGGATTAAAATCCGAAACGAACTCTAGAGGGGAATTTTTAGTCTCCAGAGATTCAACGGACAACACCGAACATAGTCCCAAACTCTTCGTGCGTATAAGGACAACAATAGATATATCAGGGTCAACGACAATAAAAGACACGTGTATTTGACGAACTGCATATGCTTGAATGAGGGCCCACGGTTGCCGAGGGTAGGTAAAGTATGTTCAGTATCATGTAATACAGTTGGTTCTCCCTGCACCGCGATCTTAACCTTCTGAACTTCTTCAAAGGGCTCTGGCATACTGAAAAGATGCCCTTTTTGTCGAAGGACAGGGACTCAATTTCTACGATCAACCGATTTCTCAGCTGAGTCTGTAGGTGACTACCGAAATTACGTTCTGATGCTTGAGTTTGAATACGGAAAATATAGACATGGATTTCTCGTTTCTTCTTCCTTGTTAGGGTTAAGAGCTTCCCTTCTTCTGAAGCCCCGAATTTGACGTTGTGAACACGATTGCGCAGCAGATGTTTCAAGGAAACATGTGGAAGTGAAAGAGGTGAACGCGAGAACACAAGGTTTTTACCCAAATCCTGAAAGACTGCATCGCCTTCTTCTCACCCCTCACACCTTTGAGGGTAGTGCAGCAAATTTTAGAGCGTTTAAGGTAATCTTCGACTTCTATTGAGGTGAATTAGATGTCTGAATTTTCTAAGTTGTAACGATCCATCATAAAAAGGATACTGCCCGCAACGTCATTTGTGACAGTCAAGAATACGCGGTGGTGAACAAAAGCGTACTCACATCAAACTCAAAGCTAGTTTGTATGTAGTAACAGTAACGCAGTAGGTTAGCCAACGAATTCGCAGTGTGGTCAGTATCGGGTCTAACGTGCTTGCCATGTTGGTGAAATAACCGTAGCACACCATGAACCACACTCACAACAGTAACGTTAACAGTGGGGTGACATTAATTTTTTAGCAACAGGCAAACCTAAGGGGTTGTTTCAGTCACCGTCGTTCAAAATGTTCTGCAAGGTCTGTGGTGCAATATTTGATGAGAAGTTTCGGCATTCAGCAGCGTTCCAATTCTTAAGGTTTCTCACTCCGCCGGGTTTGCTGGAAAATTCACAAAAGAACCTATCCCGGAGTTTCGAAGTGCGTTGACGTGGGGGTTGGAGTGTTTGTGAGTCTAAACAAATGTTTCTCCAAACTGACCTTCATGTCGAAGTATCACCCATGCGACAGATAATGCGTCAACACATTTAATGCGTGTAGTAAATGAGGGAATTGAAGATCGTGTCGACGGGTAGTAGCATCACCTGGGACAGGGATATAGGGTTACAGAGCGGAACGATTCTTCGCTTCCAGTTGTCATACTCTCCAACGTGTAAGGGTTTTTGATCGCGTGCTCCGTAAGCGTCTCTTGATCGGAAAGCCTCAATCATTATGCCTCGTCCAAGGCAAGACGTTAGTAATTATCGTCCCATCGACCACACGTCAATCTACTCGAGAATGTTTGAAAGGATAATAAAGGTGCACATAGTCGAGTTCTTGAGGACACAAAACCTTATAAGCCCTTCACAGCACGATTTTCTCAGCAAACGCTCTTATGTGACATGTCAGCTGGAGTTCTTAAACCATATATCGGTAAGATTCATACTTTTGGACAAGCAAAAGGGCTTCTGATCGTGTGCCTCATAAGCGCTTCTTGATCAAAATAGCATCGTTTGGCATACAAGACCCATTGTATAGCTGGCCGTCGTCATACCTTGAAGGTCGCACTCAAACGGTCAAAATAGGGGAGCACCACTCAACACCAGAACCATTGACTGGTGGGGGGGTGCAAGAAATCGTTCTTGGTCCGTTGCTCTTCCTAATGTACATAAATGACTTATGCGACGTTATTACACATGGCAAACCCTTTCTGTCTGCTGACGTTATCAAAATCGTTCACACGTTCCGACTGGACGGTAACATCAGACTAATCCTTTTAGGAGCCGATATTTGTTTCATTGCACGGCTACTTGCAGTAACTCTGAAGAGTGAATTATCACCCTTGTCTATTCATTTTGAAGACTTAACCGGGATGTTACAATAATACGGCGAACAGACCGCAGCTTTATGAACTGCCTCTTGCAATTGGCTATATATAAAGCCAAAGTGGGTCATCCATGCACAGTCAGATGTTGTTCATTTCGGAAATCGAACAAACAACCGTCCGGTGAATGCGAGTGGACGACTAAAGAAGCGCACTCATCCAAGAGATCACTCAGCCACAGCCATTATTAAAATTTGGTTCCACAGCGAGTGGCTAATGCGGGAGTTTGAGATGCAGTGTACCTACGGTTGCAACCGCCGGGAGGTTGTCAGCGTAGACGTGTACGTTAAGAGTTACCCTCTCGGCTGACAACATTCGCCAGTCAGTTGGTGTTGGAGCATCTCAAAGGGCGTGCTCCCACGCTGCACTTCAAACGGTTGGACGAGTTCAAGGTAATCGTACTGTATGTAACATCAGTTGGTAACTTCGAGTGAGTCACGGGGACATACAATATACAGTGAACATCGGTGATGGCACGTGCGAGTGCAATTTCTATAAGTCCACGTGATTACCATGTATTCATATGCTGTCCGTATTCAAAAAGCACTTCTATCCATACAGTACGTTGTTGTTGACTATGACCATATTTGCTCTAAACAGCTTCCTAATCCATCGACGATAGCTTTCTGAATACAATCTACCCAAAAGCAGTATGTTCCGCCGAGAGTTCACGGTCGCCGGCAGTGATGCATTTCAACTGGATTGCAAAATGTTGCATCGCGGATTGGCCAAGCTGCACGATGTAAACCACAGGACAGGAGGCAGTGTTTTCAAGGCTACCATAACCTGCATGCACCAGTCCAGTGATACAGCTAAGGCAGTTTCACCACACAAAGACTTCCCCCTTTTTCCGTTCCGGAACGCAAAACACCCAATGTGGGAGAAGAATGTTCACATGGGGCTATCCCGTGGATATTGTGGTAACCTCGTTAATACGAATGGTTATCGGTGCGATAAGGACCAGCTAATTTTCCACGTGAAGTGCGTGAATAATGCTGACATATCGCAGTCCCTTCTGCACAGGGCGGTTACAGCCCCCTTTGCCAGGTAAGTTATGATATCACTAACTATGCATGTTCAGTTGCATCAACCTCAAACACTGCACCACCTCCGACGTTGAAACGAAAACAAGGACCGTGCGCAGCTCCACTAACCATTGATGGTACCTCTGAAGATGAGTTTCGCACCGTTCCCCCACGCAAGCAGGTCCGAGTGAAAGTGCTGGGAAATGACTATACGGACGTCACTGGCAACGGTAAGTGATACCATACTTAACCTGCTACATACCGTTTAACTATAGACCAGCATACACCGCAAGAGGAGGACTTCTACTGAAGCGGAACCGAAAGCAAGGAGGCTTCCTGAATTCTGACGGAATATTCCGGATAATGATAGCATGTACATATAATAAACGTATGCCGACAATTCAGTATCATTTTCAAGTCGTGACTGTAGGCCATGGCGTTGTGACTGTAGGGTACACGTAGGCTGACCGTCGAACGGGCCACCCCGGATAGCTTCATGCGGTACAAAGCTTCACTTTTAGTTAAACCTCTTTGCTTTTCTGAAAACATGAAATTCCATCTCCCCGGTGGTCATATAACTGAACAAACTTGCCGATTTCTTTGTTACCTTAATGCCGAAGCAGCTTACGCCCAATGACGGTGAGCAGCATACCCAGCAAACAAACTGGAGTCGGCCCGACTCTGGCCACGAGTCGGGCCGGAGTTGGCCTACACCACATGCCGGAGTCGGTACGACTCCGGCCTGGCCAGATAGGCAGTCGGCCAAAAAAAATTTGCGAGATCCTCTTTTCCAGATAACACTACGTAAAACGAAACCGGCAACGATTTTCCCGCTTGGCCAACCCGGCCTACGCCTACCAGCCTACCGACTGGAACCCCTGTATATAACGCACCCAGGTTACCGTATCATAAACGTTGTAATTTAGCGGACCAAACGTTCTCATTCTCCGCGCAGACCGCGCCAAATGGAGAACACGCGTCAGTCGCCGCTGCATCGCAACAAGAGCAAGAACAACAATGTAGGAAACATATAAATATATTTTGTACATGATAGCTAACGCTTTTTGGTTCTCACTCGTCCAGGTCCACGGTTTTTTTTGATGACCCACTGGCAGGAGCAATCTGATAAGTGGACATTACGAGATCACATGGTACAATACCTGTAAAATCGTATCTCTGATAACTCTGCGCGCCGTGCGACCTCCATTGCGATCTTTGGCCCCCTGAAACCACCGTTTGATGAAGTGGTGGATATTGCTCTCCAACTCCAAGGGGTAATTCTGTTCGTCACGGACGGCACCTAGAGACATGATGGATAATGGTAACGATGCTTACAAACGATGGCTTCGCACAAAGGGGTACCCATTAACCGAGCTTTATCATTGATTCCCAGCCAGTTGACTTCACCGCTAACCTTTTCTCCGAACACAAAACCGCAAACCTTGCGGACGCACTCGGCCACCGTTCTTCCACGATGGATTTTCGATAATATGCGGGTCTGAAAAGGTGGTATAACAAGTATGGAATCTAACCGTTCGTTCCAAATACTGCGTAGACTTAAGCTGCTGTTGAAAATTATTCAACCCCTCACGATCAGCCAACGGGAAGACACTCCTGATGGCTTGGTAAATGTGGTCTTCCTTCAGTGAGGCACTGGTGGAAGCGACTGGGAGGGCTGCTGATAAAGACGACCATATGTTGTTTAACGTAGCTTCTATACGTATTATACGGTCGTCCATAAGCGACAATGTTTCCTTAAGATGCGTCATTTGATTGTCGAACCGATGCATTCTACGTTTGACGTAGCTCTGAAAGTCGTCATTGGAGGAGTCATCGGACGTCCATGATGTTGATGGGAATAGAACGGGCGCAATGTTCCTACAAGAAATGATTACCATTCCAAATGATATAATACTAACTCTTTTTCCGGTTGATGCAACTCGGCATGTAACATAGTGCTGATAACATTAGGCCATACAGAAATGTCGCATACCTGTTGACTACGTTTTGTTGTTTCAGGGGGGAGTATGAAAACAATTTGTTGACATGTATCACTGGAGGAGGCGCGCTTTGTGAAACATCACTGTCAGAGGACGACAGGATGCGTTTGCGTCTAAAAGTAATTGAAGGCAAACATAACACTCACTTGTTTCTCTTCTTGTATGCTGGCAAGGCCGCGTATGTGGCATCTGTGGAAGTAAATTCCGATTCACGCTCAGCCCTCCTCTCGTATAATCGTGCCTCCTGATAGTTCTCTTTCACCACAATGAAACGAGGTAATAGAACTTACCGGTGTTCTTCAGAATGCGAACTTCATGTAACTCAAATTTACCCACAGGTGGCAATGTGTGGGTTAGTAAGAACTTCATGGCCTCCGACTGTTTCATCGTTGGCCAAGCAGCCATAGAGTCCCCCAGCAGCCAAGCATGGCTAACAATCGCAACCTCCCGTGTTTTCAAAAACTCAACAACGTGATACATCTGCAATTTCAACGTATGCAGTTTACTGGAATGTGTGCAAGAGGGGAATGATGACAAATCCGTCATCATCGGGGATTAGGACACATTTGCACATGATGGAGTACAAGGACTTTATCTTTAACGCGGTGGATATTCCGGAGGCCCGATAAATGCAAAGGTCCGATGAGGGGAAAGCATGGGAGCAGAAATCACGCACTCGTACGAACGGCTTACAGAGAATGACGTCGTTCTGCCTCTGTTGAACACAGTACGGCTTGTTGTTTATCATTACACAATTGTCCGGAGGCGCACAAGAAATGTAGAACTTACTGCGAACCATAAACATGTTACGGTTGCATTTCACAGGGTTACGTAGATTGGTGTCATCCGTCGGTGCGCCGGTGCACTCTACGTGGGTGAACATGGAATATTCGCATACTCGATTGTGCACTTGGGTAGCCGGTTCCTTTGTTCCTTTCACCAAACGCAAGACGCTGCTCATGAAGCTCTCGAAGTAAAATGCCCAATACCGATGCAGTGGTCCAAACCGCTGCACATCATCGCACAAGTGGGTGAGGCAATGCACATTATAAACCAATTGGTCGGCCCCATACAAGTAAGCAAACTGATCAACGAATTTGAGGAGCAAAAAACGGGCACGGTCAATTAGGGAGTGACACCAACTCGGATGGGAAAGTATGTAAATGGAAAGAAATAGGTTTAAGAAATTTTCATACATGGGGTGGGGGAGGAATGGACGCATAACCACGGGGCCCAAGTATAATAAAAACACACGACACTCGTTGGCTTTGAAACGCTCAAAATGGGTAAACATACCACATTTGCGGGGAAAGTCTATGGGTAGGTGGGTAACTGATGCCTCCAGTTTCGTCTCAGCAGCCCGCTGCATGCTGCTAGACAGACGCAAGCCTGAACGTTTCTCTGAGAGACACCAAATATGGACCAGCCGTTTCATGACACCAAGGAAAACAAGATGCATCGGGTCCAGTGGGAAATCGGCAACCATGTCCAGTGGCAGTTGAAGTAACACTGTTGTCCCAATGTGATGGTCCCGCTGACGTCTGTCCCGGAACGACGAGTCAGTGCGAATGCTGGATGACGTTGAAGGGAACGTCATCCGTCGGGAACTGTAATAAGCGCCCCTTTGTACACACCGGTCACAACCATAGTAACCGTTGTGACTTTTCGTTTGCTTGACGTAGCTGCGAGCTGGGGCATCGCTCAACACGTTCCAAAAGCTGCTGATAGATGGACACGGCTTCTCTTTCGCATGATGTGTTGCTGTCGAACATAGGAGGCTGATGAGAGTAAACGAACTGTTAACATATCGCAACATTTGTTTTATTTCTGCGTTGAGGAACAAGATAAGTGTCGATTTTCTACATTCGACTCTCACATTGGAAGTTTGTTCGTTACTCCGGGTAGATTAGTGAGTTTGGATAGTGATGTTGTAACTCCACCAACTCAGAAGTCTGATATCCTTGCTGGCTTTCATTCTGGACACTTGAGATTTGATGAGACGAAGTTGCTCGCACACTTATCCAGTTATTAGTCAGAATTGGGTCAGGTATCATACACACTGTAAAGATTTCGCGAGATGTGCAAACCTACAGTTCATACGAAAAAATCACGGTGGTTCACATACATTTCAAACATTCCAGCGAGTTCGTGCTGACTACCTTGGTCCTTTTTTGGGAACTTATTACGCTGCAGTAATTATTGGTACTGACTCTAATTGGCCCGGAGTTTCCCTGACTTTATCACTGGGTGCAGACTTTACAAAACATTCTCTGAAAAAAATATTCTGTCTCGAAGATATACTTGCAGGTGTGATCACTGGTTTTGATACTCACTTCATTGAGAAGTCTTTAGAGGATTGAACTGAAGGACTTAAACGTCGGCATTTATTTACTGTTCCGTAACACCCACATTGCACTAGAATTGCATAAAATACCTGTATACTGGTTGAAGTGTACCGCGGCTTACCCAACACCAAGTTCACTTGCTGAATTTGATGAAGTAATCGATAATTTCCTCATGCAACACAGACACGTGTCACGTACTGTAACTAGAAAGAGTTCAGCAGTTCTTATTAATTCTCACCTTTACTTGCCAGTTTCGAATGTGCGGAAGCAGTTGAAGGAACGTTTCTCAAACGCAGTGATTTACTTTCTGCTACTACGGCAGTTTGAATGGAAATCACGCGACAGGTAGTCCTGGCCTGGATGGTTTTTCCTGTCATCGAAGACATGTTAACTAGGTTGGGTTCAATTCTAGAGATCAGTATGTTAACAAAAGCCTTGTTGCTTCAGGCGCTCATGAGCCCCTCATTGTTGAACTCAAGGGAAATAACACTTCTGAAGCACATACTATTCCTGAAGAACATGAGATGTTTGAGGTACCGATGGTTAAAAGGTCTGAACAACTGGGATTTAGACCATCGCAGGCATTTTGGATTTAGACCATTGTCTTTTGTAGTGATATTGACAAAATGATACATTCTGACTTGGTGTGTGAGAATGCTAACGATTGAATAAACGCCTGCCGGATGATGACCGACTCCTACGAAAAATGTGATTAATCACTTATTACATTTGCGTTGTGACTGCAGGTAATTACTTGGTAACCGCGTCATTTGGTTGCTAAGGTGGAGTGGGAAGGATGACAGAGGCTACGTCCACAACTTCATTGCTCTTCCTAGTACCGAATGTTTTCCCCATCTGCAAACCTCACGCTGGTTTCTGCTTGTTTTTTAATGTAATTCTGATCTCTTACCAATTCCGGTCTTTGTGTTTCTTTTGCTGTCATGTGATTCTGTTGGTCAGTCTTTTCAGGGGAGCAGTTCTACCAAATTTCCTTTTTCATCAGACATTCCAGTTCGTCAGCTACTACTTAATCCAGCATTCTGAAATGCAAAACTTGGTAAATAGAGGAAACGGTGGTGCATCTCTACATGAGAAATGCAGCACGTGTAACACCAGTGCTTTTCACAACCGGGGACACCCTTTCCAAAAACTATAGTCTTCAGCTTATCTTTACTTAAACAATAATAGTATTTTATACCACGCCTACATTTTAAGTAGTATGGTACGTTGATAAATGCCGGTGGCCGAAGTACATTATGAAAATGTCAGCGCAACTATTAATCATCCTAGAGACACGTGATACTCAAGTGACACAGAGCCATTAAGTTAGCATGGATAAACACAATTTGCGGTAAAGTCAAAGACACCCACTCTCAATTCTGGTAGATTTATTGCAGCGTATTGCAGTTTATCCATAGCAGTGATAAAGTCAGTCCAACAAAAATATTTTATTCACTACTGTTTCTAATCTATGGTTGATCGATGGAATAAAAAAGACACCAACATCTGGCCAACTTTTGGCGAACTTAGGCGTTGGCTAGCTCCATTATTAGGACGGTGGAATTGAAAACGTTGGTTTTTCGCCCAGGCGAACGCGGATGCTTCAGCCACGGCCGCCCAAAAAATGGAATACCCCATTTTAAGGGATACAAGCAACTGTTGCATACGTCGAAGTGGCTACTATGACATACGATCCCTTTGCTCGATTTCGGAACACAACTGGTCTGATAAATGTGAAACAATTGGTTCCCTCGAGCAGTTTGAACAAAGCAGATAGAACACGAAAACTGGTAGATGCAAGCATTTCGTATTGACTCATCAGTACCAAACTTACAATAACACGGGTGGGCTTTTTTAAAAACAATCGATTTGAGGGATGGAAAATCAATAAGCGAGAGAGGATAAGACATTAAGTCCAGGGAAGGGTCAGGTTCACGAACAGTTGTTTCTGAACACAGAGAGCTGGTTTGAGTCGAT
>QNGE01005055.1:0-25425 GCA_008508345.1 Paragonimus westermani | reverse complement strand
GAGAGATGCTTGATCTCCAGAATGAAGGAACATTTACCTAAATGGGTACAGAAGTCCGCGTTACCGGGGAATGGTAATGTTTCTGAAACGCATAAACAGCCAGTTTCCTCAGTCGCTAGACACGTCTTGACCACCGGTCATGCTACCGATCCATCTTGTGCATTCAAAATCCTGTTGCGACATTCCAACCCGAGATTCTTACGGTCCGCTGAAGCAGTTGCAATTGATCGACTCAAACCAGCTCTCTGTGTTCAGAAACAACTGTTCGTGAACCTGACCCTTCCCTGGACTTAATGTCTTATCCTCTCTCGCTTATTGATTTTCCACCCCTCAAATCGATTGTTTTTAAAAAAGCCCACCCGTGTTATTGTAAGTTTGGTACTGATGAGTCAATACGAAATGCTTGCATCTACCAGTTTTCATGTTCTATCTGCTTTGTTCAAACAACTGGTCTAGTTTTTGTTGCCCCAATTGCCGAACTCTATTTACTATGGGCTTTTGTAAAAGTTGTATAGTCGCAAACTTCTTTCTTAATTTCTGCCGAGATAAACTGAACTGCGTAGGGATACACCATAAGAGGTGAATTAACTTCCACGAGTGCTGAGTATGGTTTCGAGTTGTGGAAACCACAACCGGGGACTAGAGATACAGAAGCTGGGAAATCACATCTGATAGATGCCCCGATAAAATCATTGTAAACTTCAACACCGCATTGAGACCTTTTAAAAGTGTTAAAGTATGCAAACCAAGGTAAGTGAAAAACCAGCAAATAAGCCGTTCGTAGTGAAAAAATGAACCGCAATAAATAGTTATACAAAACGGCGAGTTAAGTTAAGGATTAGACTCACAATGGGTGAACAATGTTCATGAGATGTGCAATGTTGTTGGGGATTACTCGAGGTGTTCTAAGTGTAGTGGGTGCTGTGTAGCAATGGAGCTCAGTTACAATCTAACAGTGGGATATTTTAGATGATTTTTAATCAGAGCCTTATGGGAGAAAGTAACAAATATGCGTAGCGGAATTTGTTCAGAATTGTGTCGCTTCCACTTTTGTCAAATCAAAAATATACAATGTAGTCTGGTTCGGTAGCTACGCGAGATCAGAGAAATAGGAAACGGAACAGTGGTAACAGGCATGATGGGAATATCAGTGTCACAATCAATCAGCTGTTTGGGTTGAGAGTTTGTGGAGACCTCCTACTGTAACACTTTCCAGTACAAAATACACGCGAAGAGAAACTCACAGATGCATTGTAAGATATTGTGAATTGATGCGTTTTCTTCGCCTTCACAATGACTACCGATGGGTTGCTTAACCAAGATGCTTTTAGAAACCTGAATAACAATCCAATCTTTCAACCTCTCCTACCTGTTCCAAATCTACTCCCATCTAACCAGCACAATAACTTGATAAAGCAAAATTCATGCCAAAGACGTTCATAATCAGTGTCACTCGGATTCTGGTATCATACTAAACAATCTGCAGTTTTATCACATACAGAAGGTTTCAGAGAATTTAAAACCCCAGGTGTGACACTAACCGAGGTGTAGTTCATAAGCTTGTATAGGTTACTTCCCGAATGACATAAAACTAAAAAGATTGTCTTTCAGCTGCCGGGAAGTTTTGCCTCTCGAACTAACTGCCAAACCAAGGGAAACGATGAATTGAATTATACCTTACTTGAAGATTTAATTACCCCTGAGTATGTCTTGTAGAATCAAATATATCAGTTTATTGGACGCTAAAATTTCTCATAGTTCAGTTCCACTGACTTTTTAGGATGAAGCGGCTTGAGTCAGAAATTGCCCAGTTTCTTACACCATTGAGCTTCTTGGAGCACCCAATGCTGCGATGATAAGAGAAGCAATTTTTCACTTCCATGAGTAGTCATGTGGTCTACCAGATGAAAAGCTGAGGAGTTCAATCTACCAGTGAAAGAAGAACACAAGTTCACAGCCAACACCGTTACATACGAGTTTATCCTTCCACTGCGAAAATGTGTAACAAAAAATGAATGCGTGATCAATGTGTTTTTTTCCGTAAGATCGACAAGTTCAGATACTAAGACTAACGTTGTAAGTGAAAAAGAGTGAGTGGAGTGAAAAAAATAGATAATAACGGTGAATAAAATACCAAAATTGGGCTTACTTAAGTCTATGAAAAGGACAATACTAAGGAAACGCATTCAAATGAACCCCTCAAAACAGGTCAGGAAAGAGAGATGATCAGCGCTCATCAAGCTTCCTTTTGAACTTTGTCACACTGTCAGAGAGTATCGTTCATTGTGCAAGCATGTTCCACCTGCTGGTAACTCAACACACAAAAGTTAGCTTCGGTCGATATGGCAACTCTCGTCTTCCCCAACTTAAGATTTTGGACTCCGAGATAGAAATTTGTTCGCCGTTTGAGCAAAGATTCCGCTTCAATTCCTGTTATTTCATTAAGAAGCTTGAAGGTCTCGATCAACCGCCTTTCGTGCAAGCGAAGAAGGATCAAGCTTTCATAGTCTTTCTTTATACGAGTTACTCGGCATTCCCTCCAACAGCCTTGTAAAACGCCTCTGAGCATTCTCAAATACCTTCGTGTCTTTTATTATATGCGGGCTCCAGATGTAGCCTCACATACACCTTATAGACCACAGTACCTCCGGCTTTCTTGACGCGCTTTGCAGACAGTAAGGTTGGTGATTCCGGTTTTCACCACGATTTCACATGTTCCACATTTTAGGCCGCGAAGTAGCGATTGGACTTCGACATCCACTCTGCAAAACTCTTCAAATGCGTTCAGTAGAAAGTTCTCTTTTAAAAAGTCGATGCCCGCCCATTCCACCATTCCTCCAACAGTATTCGCCATGTTTGTCAGAGAAACCATCCTATCGTCCACATATCTACAATACCCTTCTGAGATTGCCTTAACCTGTTGTGTTAACCCCCGTTCCTACTCCTATTTACATTTGCGCTTCATTTTCTGAACTACGCTTCTAGTCTAAAATTACAGAAAGAACATACTGTCCTTCTGCAACAAATCTGCTCTTTTCATTTATTTGTCCGAGCTTTATTCGGTTTACTCCACAACCATTTACCTCCTCTTCCAGCCACATCTCTGTGAGGACAGCTGAATGGCCAGTCAATCGGTTATTGTGAGCTTCGATCAATTCATCAAAATAGTTCGTATAGTAGGGACCAGCTCTTTTGGACACCCTAAATCAAGCGGCGCAGTGCCCAAGTTTATTGTGTCTAAAACACGAAAGTACCGCCAATACCTTAAGTATGACATGATTTGGCAGATTCCATAATCTGCCGTAATCTTCAAGAAAGGCACCCGTAGTCCGCTTTTTTTAACGTCTAAAATTCCACTGCTGACACCTTTTGTTCTATAGTATACCTCACTGCGCATTAGGGCCAAGCCACGTGTGAGTTATAGGCGTTTATCACCACCAATCATGCCCTGCAGGTGTTGAAGTCTTTCAGAATAACCAGTTCCCTCTGGAGTATCAGAGCGTTCCTGAACAGGAAATGATCTCTCGATTGAACTTACATGGTGTTGAGTTACCCAAAAACGCCCACTGCAGTCGATCACTTTTTCGCCAACAAACATATCACTAACCCTGAACTAGCTAAACTCTCTCTCGAAAACCAGACGTTACTGGTCTTTTGATGGCAATAACTACGACCGCTCAGACTCTCTACTGGAATGTGTTCCTCTGGGAAAGTGCGTTGTCAATGTTTCTATCCTCCTTTAGTCAGGCTCTTGTGACAGATACCACACGCCATTTCAATGTACCCCTTTCTCAGTATGTCCCACTTGTCTCCTGTGCTGTATACATCCTCACAATCTACTGTCATTATAGCTTCCACGTTACACTTTCTCCTCTGTGCGTTTAATTTACAGTCAACGCACTCCTTTTCCATTCCGTCCACACTGGCAACAGAACAGAAGGCTGCTTTCCAGGCCGATCTTCCGAAAAATTCAGCTGCTGAACGAACGTTAAACAGTTTGTCTTGCTTAGTAATTTTAACCACTAAAAAATGAAAGTGATTGCGACTTTATCAGTACCTAATACACATTCCATGAGGTGCACTCAAACATAAATAGTATTTGCCATTGAACGCTTTGTTGCAAAATATTTCAAATAATCATTTTAAATTGCGTTCGTCAACCAAATTGCGAGCAGAATCGATCACCCGTTAAAACAATGAAAATTCCTTTTTCACTGCCTAAGGTTTCTTTGACTTCAACGCACTAACCACATTTTCGTTAGTTTTCATTGGTAAACGACTAAGGCGAGTCAGAACTGGTTTGCTACCACGTTGATTTGGCGCGCTTTATGGATCGGATGAAATCAAACGTAGTGTCTGACTGCCATAAGATGTAGACAAGTTGCATATAAATATGCTGCGTTTCTCGGTCAGAAACAGTCGGCAGGGTTTGCAACTTGTTGGTCTGAAATAAGCTGGGATATAAGGCAGCATAGAAACCGCTTTCCGAAAGCGCATACAGGCAAGATTTATCAGCTAATATTTTATGAAGCTGCACACGTGAAGTGAGCCAGCATTTCGGTTTACAACAAGTGCTATTCAGGTGGATCGACTAGCAAACCTCTGGCTTCGTATTTGATATCTGACCGAACGATTTTAAATTAACAAGTATACGTCCATCTATCTTACTTGTGAACTGTCAGGTGCAGCGACTTCCAGAGGAAGAGTATATACATAAAATAAATTAAAATCTTCAAACAGTGTTTTGGCAACTTCGATAATGAAGTTCAAACTCGTGGTACGGAGGCTGATATAAGTTAAACACAGATGAGAATGCGGTAGGTGGACTACAATACAAGACACTAGGGCAGAATGATGGCATGACGGGAAATCCAGTTCTTAAGGGTTAAGAGATTCAGGAGTTTCAAACTTTGGTACATGTGTGTTGGTTATCGCTGGATATTCTCGGGAAGTTGGTGGTTCCACTAGATTTGACGGAAGGACACGTAATTGTTAATTTTAGAATGTGGGCCTAGGAAAGAAAACATTCTGGGAAGAAGGATATACTCAGCGTTCTGGGAATCGTGTGATCATGTCTCATCAAGATACCGTCAACGTGCAGTTAGTTTACTGGGATAGACTTGATTATAAAATGGTTTGCAGTTCTATGCCACACGGAACATCAAACATACAAATATTCCACATCGTTGCGCTGCTAAGATGCAATGGAATGCAAATTTTCTAGGGATCCCGAAGATAATTAGCATTATTATGAACACACAATTTGATCACACGCTAATCCCTCTTCCTGTTACGTGTGTGGCCGATCCCAAATCCGCGCCATTTTATCCACCATCGCGAAACACGGCACACAGTGAATCGGTTATTTTTACGGGTAACATCGTCTGGTTAACGTTCTCTGTAATCTAAGCAGAGTCGATCATTTATTTCAAACCGCTCTTTCGGTAAAGCAATTGGACTTTTAAGTAGCTTTGCTCTGGAGGATTTTGTTCAAGTTTTGCATGTCCGTTCTCTCAAGACACTGATTACCGCCCTTGGCAGTTCAGTAGTCACCCTCCTGTGCTACAAGTTACTCGTGAATGTGCGGCTAGTTAGTTTCGTTACACTGAGCTTCTGATTCGTCCGTGTAAGGATGGCGTACAAATGTTGGATACAAGCCCTCATACAATGGTAGTTATAGCATTTTTTCAAACTGCAAAGCCTGAGACGAGAAGGCGTTTACAAGTGTTTGTGCTTCATCAGGCTATTCGGTAGGCCATTCGCCCAAAAATTGTGTGAAACCAGACATCTCTCTCTTTTGGTTTGGTTAAGTTTTCAGAGACTTTCCAATACTTGGTGTTAAGTTTGGCTAGACACTTGCACAAGTGAGCTACTTCAACCTAAGTACCCTTCATATTCCAGATAAATTTTTGTTCATAAAGGAAACATCAGATGATCCAATAAACTGAGTAACATTGATAGCTCGAGACTTGATTCTAATTTTCGTGTTATCATTAGTTCGTAACACAATTTTATAGGACACAATGCTCAATCGTTCTGGGATAGCTTACCCTTTGTCTAACACCCCCTACTTTCCATCTCATTTTTGTTCGCATTTCTCAGCGTTTGCAATTGTGTACAAATGTGTGTGTTAATGACTTGCAACAGTTCAAGCAGTGCTGGAATTCTGCGTATATACCGAGTCATCACAAAATTTTCATTGTTATACATGAAAAACATCTGTACAAAACGGAACGCGTTTTCATGTGTACAAGTAGTAGTGCCAACTCGAGCGCACCGAGTTTAATGAAGACCAGTGCTACCCACTACGTCCAACAGAAGGTAGAGCATAGTGATACGCACTACTGTCATCTATGAATATTTATGTTTGCCATTGTAAAAAGTAACTTCACCCTACCTGTCTTCTTCTGCGGAGAATGTAATAGGTTTGTGTCAACGTACTCTGTCTGAAATGACAGTCGGAGTTATAGTCCTCAAGCAGATAAATAGCCCTTGTTTCTCATGACCCTGTAAGCAACAACAGCATATTATCCCTATGTAGTGGACAGATAGGTCGGTCTGTAGCAAAGGGATGTCGGGACATTTGGCAGTGCCCGGGAAAAATATCCATTGTGAAGTTTATCCACATCAGTTTAAAAGTCGTTTCTCTTGTTTTATATTTGCAAGTGAACGTGATGTGCAGTCGGCCGGCAAACCCCAATTAACATCAAGACTGATTGCGTGACATGATAAAAGGCTACGCTAGCAGTTTTCAGTTTCACAATGTCCACCAGAAAACGTTTCCTTATAGTAGGAAGAAAAGGCGTCGCATCTAGTGGTACCCGATCGACTATCAAAACTCAATTTACACGTAGGAGTGTTGTGGACAATGGGATCGTTCAGAAACTGTCTTCCTCGTCAATCCTCAAAGACTACTAAGCCGGCCATTGCAAACTTTTCCTTTTCACCAGCTCAAAATCAAGAAGCTTTAGCGGCTATCTTAAACTAGTTGAAATGGTTTCTTATGGTACGCTCCATCGGTCTCACAGCACTCATATCACTTCCGTTGACAGCTCATCCCGAAAGAGAATACGGTCAAATTTTTGTGGAGCACAAAACTCCAATCACCCGCGAGATGTGGTGAAGAATGTGCTGATTGAGCAGCCTATTGTGATAGTGATTCACTCACAAGCCTCGATAACATGCTCACCACTATTCAGGAACAGTTTCAACGCAGGTCGGCTGAACAAAGGACGTTTAACTAAGTCGAAATCCAAGTCTGCCTAAGTTCATATCCTTTGTTCCTAATTCTTCAGTTTACGAATCTTCAGCATTTTCGGGGACATAACGCTCAGCTCTAAGGATGGAAGCTGTCGGAGTGCAGTCAGTATGCCACCAGATATCAGACGGTTCGAGCACGACAGTCTACCCCATACTTTCTTATCATGGTGACCTGGCTCACTGCTGATGTCAATGACCTCGGACATTCAGATTGTCCAGCCGACACCGCCCAAAGGAAAATGATGGGCTTCAATATATTCCTTAGTTACAATCTCTCAACATCCGTGGCATCTAGGAATTTCCGTCTTCCGACAAATGGGATGCCTTAACACTGCATGGCCAGCATACCCTTCCACTTGGGGACTACTTATCATCCACCAACATACAACACGTCCGATGATAATGTCTAACTTGCAAGCTTAGAAAACTTTTCAGGATTTTTCTGTTTTGCTCGTTTTCTTGCTGTTGATTTCTTCAATGCACCAACAGAAAACTAGTCAGCATTGTCCCAGTAGGACCTCCACATTCCTTTGATGCTGATGAGTCGGAAACTGTTGGCAAAATCAGAATTGCGGCGTTGAATCATTCTGGTCAGCTCCCTCCTTGAATGTCCTAGTTATCACTAACGAGAGTTACCTGGTGAACACATTCGCCATCAAGTAATCGTTTGGACACACTGACCATTCGTTGCTCAACTTCGCTATCACCCGTTACCAGTTTCATTAAGTGAAAAATCAATCACTGCTCAAAGCCACAGCTGGGTGTGAGCACAATATACGAAATGCAGTTATGCCAATCACTAGGCTACAACCACTATCTGCAGCTCATTAATGTGCACTAATTGAATAGGACGGTATTTGCGTGTTTTCACTACTAGGTTCTTCCAACAGTAGTCTAAGATGCATTGATGAATTAAACAGCACGCACGTTTGATGGCAGCTCTCGTCTCCTCGAGACCAATCAAGCCAGGCTGTTTCGTATGCAACACTAGACTGGAGTTTTGTCTTTGCTAGGTATCATCAGTAGTGCATTTCCTTAACAAAATTGAGATCTGAACTCTGGCCACGTTTTCTTAAGACCACCACGATCACCAGTACACAATTAAGCTCGCTCTAGGCACGACCAAGTTGCCATGTACAAACGCCCAGCCATATTCGCTTGTGTATAGCGTTCAGATTGCCCAGTCAGCTAAAGGGGTACAAAAGTCTAGCTGTTTTTGACAAAAAATTTTTTACTCTAATTCAGGCAAGAATAAAATGCGTTCACCGTGTCACGGTTTAAAATCCAGTGTTATCAGAAAAAGCATGATCACTTGCGTGCAGGACAAAATTTGGTGAGTTTCCGTCATATTTTTTGAGAGTGTCTGATTGTTGATTACAAAGAAAGAGTAGCTGGCAGGCTTGATTTCTGCGTACCCACTTGTCAATCCTAATATATGGCTAATGAATTTGCAGTAGGTGTTGGCGTGGGATTAGACAGATACGAGTTTTGAAGGATGCAGAGGGATTGTGTGAACCATATAGCGGAGAATCTGGAACAGAATGTTTACCACACTGTGTATCAGTTAGTTTGATCAAGCCCCCTCTACCTGTTTTGCTGACAGCCGACCATAACAAATTTGACGTTTTCCAAGCCAACGTTTGTTCGCAAAGTTTGACAGAGTTTGGACGGGTTATAACAGCTTCCATGACAGTTAAAATGCAGATATAGTCTTGTTTTGAGCGAATTCATCAAGCTGGCTATGTCAGACCATGTGGATTGGGCATGTTATGCTTCATTTTGAAGAAGTGTGAAACGATCACTCATTACTACTACTACTACGTTGGCCCATGATCAACCTACGCTATTTGATGCCCCCTCGATACATTCTGGTTAGTGACGTTCGTTTAGAATTATGCAGCTTGTTTAGGCTGAACGATCGAAGTCGTATAAATATGACGTATTGGCGTCACTGAAAAATTTATCCTTCGAGCGACACAGACAGGCGGTTTATTTCCATCGGTCGACTAAATGAAGCATTTTGCTATCTGGATTTCATGTGCGATGAAAATTGCATAGGTGAAATGAACACAGAGTTCACAGAGAGTTGGTAAAGAGTCTCTATGTCATAGTATAGAGACAGATTGCATTAGAGTATTATGTCAACACAGAGCTGGTGTACAGTGCTTGATTTTCGTCAGTCAAAAGTGCCTCATCTTGATGGTGTGACTACATGTTGTTAATATCGTGGATAGAGCTGGGAACTCAACCAGAAGACTCGTTAAGATCAAGTATCTCACGATAAAGTACTACTTGAAGAAGGTCTCCTGAGGCTCGTTCCCACTATGAATCGTTGTAAATTGCAACTGACAAAAATCATACCGCCAGCAGTCTGGAAAGCAAAAGGTGTACAAAATACCCTCGAAACTGCGACTGTTGGATAGCATTCAGCCTACCGATATTCCCATGAAAACCCTGTTTTTCGCATTGTCTACCACTTAGGTCATAGTAACGGGGGTATTGACAAAAACGGATCGAGATTAGTAAAGGAAGAAATTGCAGCTTATCAGAAAGTGAGCAATGGCTCAATCTCGATAGTCGTCTAAAATTATGAGTAACAGCCGAGCAACTCAGATCACACACAGTTACGTGCGTCCACGGTGGTATCGTACAATTGCAACTGTATCCTGTTGGCGTTTTCTGACCCAATACTGATCAAATCACATAAATGTGATCTGTTGCAATTATGTCCTGTCACCATCACTTCGTCACGGTATTGAAGCTGTTTACTACGCCCCTTCATGCACAGTAAGACGCTCCCTTGATTCACTGTTTTGGATACTATGTCCCAATTAGAATAAATGATTGTTTTATATGACGGATTGATGAGAATAAACTAATTGTATACTTCTCTTAGCGTACAGATTATTACACTCTGTTTGAAATGAAAAAAAGCGGTTTCAATATAGTATTTTGATTTTGGGGGGAAGTAGTAAAACCAATGTGCATACAAATATGCGCCGTGATCTTGCGGCTAACTTGGTGTTACTGATAATAAATCCCGGCCGTGGCAAGGATATGCACTACTGATGAGCAACCTGATCATTGCTCACAAACGAGAGTGGTTGAGCGTTCAGATTTGATAATTTGGTCGTGCAATGGCGCAGTGGTTAACACGGTTGACTCATGAGTGGAATGGCCGGAGTTCAAATCCCCGCCGTGGCAAGGATATGCACTACTGACGAGCTCTGATGAGAGCGAAACTCTAGTCTAGTGCTTCTTTTCGAAAGAGGCTGGGTGGAGAGTCTATCTGAATGCGAACGCTGTGATCAAATTTGGGTGATGGTCAACTTGAAAATAAACCAAATCCTTGACTACTCATCAGTAATTCACTGATAAGAGTTTGAGTTCTATCGGGTAGCTCTCTTTTTACGTCAGTTCTGCTAGAAAAACTTGCCACATTGGTGAAAACGTGTTTATTCAGCGTGTTTTTGTTAGTTGTACCTCCCAGTCCGACGTGCGTAATGCGTTTTTGCCTAAAAAATGACGAGTAGGTTTGGGTGACTATCAATGAGTAGATGGCGAATCTGCTAATTTCAAGTCCTAATCACGCGGTGGTCAACTTGAGCTAACAGACAGTAATTGTCTCTTATCGAGTATACCGGGCAACCAGATCATTATTCATGAGTAAAGGTGGTTGAGCGTTGAGATATGATAATTCAATCGTGCCTAGTTTGTGTTCAATGATGCAGTGGTCAACAGGGTTACCTCATGAACACGTGAACGGAATTGTAGTCTTAGCTATAACAAGAGTGTTCACTGTGGGTGAGCCCTGACAAAAGTGTGGCTGGAATGTAGTTTTTTCGAACGAGGCTGGCTGTACAATTGATGGGAATGTGAATTCTGCAATCGTACATGAGCGATATTTAACTTGATGGTTAAAAAAGCTTCAGTTAATAATAATGTGACCTAACTCACAACTAATCACGAAGGTCAATCCAACGTTGTATGTGCTGCTTGAAATGTAACACATCTGAACCACTTTCCAATGAAATTCGACTAGTATACAGAAATAATCCTGGGACACAAGGAAATCACTTCTGTGGAATTCAATTTCTGCCAACTCAAGACAGTTCAGGATACGGTAGCAATAATAAATTGGTTTAAAGATAGTCAATGACCAAAACTCACGTTTGTAGTCCATCCGACTGTACATGGAAAATATTGATCATCGGCGTACACCTGTTGATTTTTTATACGAATTAAATTGTTACAATGTAAGCTTGTGCAGTCCAATTTGATTCTATTTTTAAAAGGTCTTCCTTTTGTCATTACAGAAGAAATTCCGTCTGTACTCGACACAAACTGACGTTGTGGTTATCGGTGGTCTATTGAAGTACTGAATGCTCGGAAGACAATTTGCTATAAGAATCTCACTTGTGTTGCCGTACGAACTTTATTTAGATGACATTCTAACATTCACTGATAAATACTCTCATATTTCATTTTATAACAATCGGAATGTAGTTCACTCAAACTGCGTTGTACTGTTTGAGGCGGAAGTCAAAACTTGTATGCCATTTTTGGACATTCTAATCAATAGATGACAGGACTGAAGGTTGCAAGCTTAAGCCTACATGAAACAGTCAACAGTTGCAATTCTTAGGGTTCATACTTGTTTTCTGCAAACAGGGATTAGTGCTAGTCTGAAAGATTTGCACACCAGATAGACTAGAGGTAAACAAAGAGAGTTTATTAGAAAGACGCTTGTCAACAATTCACGAATATCCAGAGTAAGAAGACAGTACCTAAAGTGACCAACTGCAGGGATTGGTGGTGGTACAAATTTGTGCAAATCCATGTCATAGGTGACCATTTGACATTGGTCCCAAACTGGTGTCCACTAAATAACGTATTCATCCGTGTGTGTTCAAAATGTGTGTTCTGTTAAGCTTTGAGGTGTTTTATCCCCAAAGCGTCGATACACACACAACAGATCAATCTGTCCCTCTAGTAATAAGCCAAGTCAACCGCATGTGCAGTAACGATTACCTAAGCAGAACAGAACAGTGCTTGCCTCAACGTATGACAGGGCATATTTCTGAATGGTGATCAACCGCAATACCAAAAAAGACCTACGAAATGCAGCGAACTATAAAAAAACCATTTCATCGATTACCAAACACAACACAGCAACTGGTCGTTAAGTTGACTCGGTCAACTCGTTTAATAAATTATTACGTTATTGTGAGAGAAACCTAACACCGATCAGTGACGCAGTGGTAAACACACATCCGCCATTTTTGCACGTACAGATGACTCTAACACACTCAAGGAACTTATTGCGTCATTAGGATACAAAAGACTAGAACTGTTTAATTACTCTGTTTACTTGTTTCTATATGCAGCTTGTATAAAACTTGCTAGTTCTACGTCAGCGACTGATGGGAGTTGGTCGAAACGTCATCACATAGTAACACGTTTTCTCCGTGTTTCGATTGAATGGATGAAGCGAATTCAATGTTGTAAGTAGGAGTGTGTTCATTATTTTTTGAGCTCAGCCTGTGTGAAGAGGTCAGAACAGTTGTTTCCATAGGTAGACAATAGAAGAATGTACCTCAGCTGTTGCTGGCGTCACCTTCGCTAGAGAACGGGCCACGGTGATAGTCTAGTCAGCTGTGAAATAATTTCCGGAAACAACATGAGCGAGTATTACAGGATAAGTTAATTGACTTCGATCAGTGCTTTTAACATAGAACGTAGGAACGCAAGGATCAGACTCTTGTATCTTTGTTTCACCATTTTCCATTTTGCGCAACATTTTCATTTCATATCGTCATCTGATTACAAGTATGTTGAGTGGTCAATAATCCAAGGTTGCGCACACTTGGAAGGCCACACATTTGTTAAGAATTGTCCGCTGTCGATTTCTTTAACACAAAAACTTACAGCCCATGATTTTGTGTGAACCCCGACTTCCTGCTGCGACATTATTTGTAATGATGGTGGACGCTGTTTAGTATCAAAATAGAACGTTTTGGTGTTTATCGTACAAGACTGATAGTCTGAAGGAAACAACGAAGCGTGTAAGCTTTGCTGTCTTTCACATAACAATTTTACTGATTTTGATATCTTCACACTTAGACCATGCCCAGTCTCCGTAGGCAAGTGCAATGATTAGCTGTCACGTCTCACAAAGTAGGGTAGTTTGGTTTGGCCTCTAACTTAAGTTTGACCAATCCTGCAGCAGTTTACGTGTGTGGCGCGTCATAATCCACCGTTCGGTTGCGCTCACATGCATCTCATTGGCATGAGGACGAACATATCTCTCACTACCTTTGGAATGGTGTGTTATAGCCTCGGTCTAAGGTGAGTACAACTGTTCCGAGCGCCACGTTTCGTTTCAGACAAGACCGACTGCTATTAGGCTGTCACTTCAGGCGTGCATCACTCATAAGCTGACCACCTACGGGCACCGTTTACTGGACTACACTGAGCAGCCTACTGGATCCACAAAGGTCGGAACACAGAACAGAGGTCCAGCCTACACAAGCCAAACGACAGAGCCGTTGAGCAATACCATTGTACACAAATAGGAAATGCTGAGAAGTTGCCTTCTGCTTTTAAACTATTTGATGTAATTACTACACTTTCCAAGTGGCTTTTGCAACTGGGTTTTCTGTTGCTTAGCGAGTGGGCTATCTCCGCTGTTAGCAGGTTTTGAAACGAACGATACGAGTCTGTGTAAGTATGGCAGTCATGGCTCTTGTTGTACTGTATTACAATGAGCAGCAAGTTTAGAGAAATGCCACCGCCTTCAATGTTCATGTCTTCCGCATATTCAGAGTGGTTTTAACACCCTAGTTTCTCGAGTTCTCATACATGATTCAACTGTCATTCAGTTGTTGACTTTGGTTCTAAAAATATCTTCTCCTCAGGGTCTCGCTTTAGATAATATACTTATAATTAATTATGGTTTTTCATTTGAGTTTTCAGCCCAGGAAGGTACGGTTTGCTTATACCAGCTTTCAACTTTCAGAAACACTGTGTAAGGTACCGCAATGATATTAACTACTAACTGAATGTGCGGTCACATCTGTAGGCCGAAGTTTGGTCTGGCCACGTGCATATAATGGATCGATAAGTTTCTCTCTCATATATAACGGGACAACCGGCGAAACAGGGTTTGGAATCGTCCCGGCCATTTGATAACATGAGTTCTTGCAAGGACACTCGTTGTACAGCTTGCTTACTAAAGATAAAGCGGATGACCGCGTCGATACAGCTGAACGCGTGTCTGAGGCTTAAATGGGAAAAGCTAGGTTACCGCACCCCAAACATGAAGCATCTGAGAAATGGTTGCTTGATAATTTTTTGAGAAATCAGCATAGTTACCATCATCCTGCTACTTCGTAGTCATTTTTCATGACCCACTGTGAACAACACTCAGTCCCATTTGATCACACCATGTCGGGCAGGACGAGTGGTCAGTGCCTGTAATCAACAACGCATTCCATCATGCGTACAAGATTCTCTCGTTTTTTTTGTTCACTTTGCAACCAGTTACAGAATTCATTAGAGCATTGTATCCTTTAGGCAAGCTTGAAGCTTTTTTACGATTCTCCTATTCTGTATGTTCTGATAGTAATAATATATTGTTGTATTCTATTCACACAACTAGTTTTGAACTATGCTGAAGACTCAAGTCAGTTAGGACCGCAACTGCATGGTAATTATCACTGATACTTTAGTGAGCGCGCAAGTATTAGTCTCATTCTGATAAATCTGTTACATTTTACAAAGTAGGTTTCGCTTTACTATCCTTAAAGATTTGTGATATTTTGATGGGAGCATTTCCTCATCAATACCTTTGGGTAGGAGTTTGAGTTCTTCCGTTCATCAGTCAATCTGCACTTCAGGCTGAGGATATGATCCAATGGTCTAATCATCCACTTTTAAGAGACTTGAAACGATTCTTCCATTAGCCCATTTGGGAACATTAATCGAAAGACGAAAAATTTCAGGTTCTATTTCTCGAAGTCTTATCAGCCACGAAAGTGCATTTCTTTTAATGTGCGACAAACTGAATTGATCATATTGAGTCAGAAAAACAGACAGAATCAAAATACCACAGAATGAGGCCAAAGTCAGACAAAACCAGGGCAGCCTAAACGATACAGTGTTTTGCTTTGATTATGTAGGCCCGGTTGTGAACGCGTGATTAGCAGAGCTTCGATCACCTTCAATGGACGTGAACTTTGATTACGTGGTAGATCTTTCATGAGGCCACTGGGTAATCCACCGCGCCAGTGACCTCACATTTAGCACGGCTGAGTTATCACATAGTCTGACAGTCTAGTGAACGCCGTGGCTTCGACTTAACTCAGGAACACTAGCCAGAGGGTCTTAAAATGAAGTCAACTGGCAGTATCTCTCAGGTAGATTAAGCAGTCTGAGCACTACTCGCAAACAGATGTGTTCCGACCGTCAGATAAGCTGGGCTAATCGAGCCAAAAGCCATCGCAATGTCATCCATTGTTAAAGAGCTAAGGCAACAGCGAAACCCGCGCCCAGTACTCAGTTTCCAAGGGGTGACTGAACTATCCATAGGTACGCAATAACTACTAACAGCTGTGAGTAACGTTCAGTGTACTTCAAACATATCACGGACTATCTAAAAGAGACGGTTTTATCGGTTTCTTAGTCCCAGTGCTAGTCCAGACGTCCCGATCAAAGGGGAAGACCTACATCAACATATAATGTTCACAGTATTGTTCTGTTCTAATGAATAACTGCCAACCAGATGACAATACACCTGATCTATCCTACACATACACTGAATTCACACAGGCAGGCCTGCTTACGGTTGTCGTTCGTAGCCAAGTGAGGGACTGTCAAGACCAGTTGTTGCCTTGTTTATTGAGTCTTCAGGTTAGTCCTTCTCATTGTCTATCAAGAGATTCAATATTTCAGGGATATGAATTGATTTCTAACGCCGCCTGACAACAACGTACTTCACACCCTAAGGAGGAACGAGGCATTCAGCTGATGACTGTCATGCAATCTGTGAACATCTGATAGGGCCCAGATGAGTATGAAATAAATAACGACAGGAAACCAGCAACCAAATTTTATTAGACGAGGTTACCTCCAAACGAACCATACAGTTAACACCACAATCATCCAGTCCAGTTTCCACACGCAGTCGCCGTCCGAGCAATTTTCGGTTCAGCCTTCGTTCGCAGTTTGGGATCGAGGTTGATATGAAAGAGATTAGTGATTAGAACAGAACAAACTGGGAGATTAATTGAGAAAACTTTTCAGTTTCTTTCGTTCACTTATACCAGAGATATCACAAGGCATGTCGGTGAGTTCACAGGTTATGCACTCGATTGACATTAATTCCGTTCTGAAAATTGTCATATAAATTTGTTATATAAATTTATCTTTATTCAGAACCAGGATTCAAACATTCTATATGAATCCCGAAATCTTCAGGTTTGTCAAGGGATTTTCTGATAGGTAAATGGACGAAGTGGTTATAGGTAGTCGGTTAGACCAAAACTTGGCTGAGAGCGCTTTAAGATTGACCGAACAAGTTGCAGATAACATTACCACAGCTGTTCTATACAAATGGTATGTTGATGATATTGTGATTTCAATGGATAGTGATAACTTTGATTTATTCCTAGCCTTCTTAACTCTGTTCACCCGATTCTATTCTTGTCTCACGAAACCGAATCAAACGGCTTCTTAGCCTTCTCAGAAGTACTCCTCAACAGGCGTGAGAATGGGATATTACAGCGACCAGTCCATCGTAAGACAGTATGAGGCAGATAAGATCTTCAGTTCTCCAGCTTTGCCCCGATAGCTTGGTTTGGTCAAGGCCATACTTCATAGGAACAAGGTGTATTTGCACCCCTGATATGCTGCAGACAGAGGAAGTTATGTTAGGAATAACGTTACTAGCAAACTTATATCATGAAGAATTCATGGAAGCTGATAGTCAGGTGGAAAATTACAGTGTGCCAGTTCAGACAGTTGGAAATAAGGATATATTTTTACCTCTGCAATTCAACTGGGATTATCTGACAAATGACATCAGACGCAAATTAGAATCTGCCCAATCCCGCTTGTATGCGGCTGCCCAATTACGCTTGGTTCAAACCACCAAATGACCAGTTCTATACAGTCGCAAATGCAGTTTGTCTGACTAGTCAGTCTCTCACATTGTTCATCAGTTCACTTGCAGTTACGATGACATCTACATAGGCAGATCAGACCGACAGTTATCTCAGCGACTGGCAGAACACGTCCCGAACTGGTCAAAACAAATCATGACATAACAATTTGAAACCGGTGAATCCGTGGCTCGAAGCCCCGCACCATCGATTGCCAGACACCTCATTTTAACAGGTCACCAACTTGACTCACTTGGCTCACTCTAAATATTGTTACAGGGTCAGAACCAGAAGCTACTGGTCTTTGCTGAAGCCATGTTGATCAGAACTCACCATCGGGCGTTATAAGTTTACCGTGGTGGTGATGACATAATACGCAATGTGAATGTGTGCGTTTCCATAACATGTCTATCTCTATTTGTCTGTTATATACAATCTACATGTTTTGCGTTTGTGATTGGCGAGAGTAAGCGAAGTGTTAGCATGAATCAACATGTCTTTTTTCTGTGCCGATGGAGTTAATGAAGAGATCCCAGTGTTTCAAATACTTTTGCGATGCTGCGCGTTAAATTTGACATCTGCTGTTACAGTTTGACTTGCACGTCTATTAAACAGATCAATAATCTTATGGAGTAAACAATGAAATCTCCAGAATGGTTCTTTTTCAATCAGCTCGTTTGACGGCACTATGGACTTTTAAAAGTTGTTGACTGATGTTGGTCGATCTAGCCAGTAAACAGAATGATTAATGTATCATAGTAACGTGTGAGAATAAACGAACGAAACTACAACGAAAAAGTATATGTTGTCTCCTGATGTTTTAGAAGTTGGTGGTGTGATGCACAGAACCCGTGTGTTTGTCAGTATTGCAGTGACATAACACGCGGTAGACTTGAGGCAATCTGGATAGAATAAAAATAATCGCGAGTGATTGACATAATGTTAATGTTCTCTGTGTTCAGCATACCATTCCAGATGGAATACGCTTAAGCGAATGTTTATTTCGACTGCTGCTCAACTGTCTAGACGGAAATATTCATAAGAATGGTTCTTTGGCCTTGGAAAACCAAACAACCAAATTGAATAACCCTCACAAATGAACTGACAAACTTTGTCATTTGTTGAATATGCTCGTAGACAACACCGTTCACATGGTTATCGCTATACCATCAAGGTGAAAGTGGTTGTACAGAAACACCGAACATGTGTAGACATACTGACAGGAAAGCGTTCTAGCCACCATCATATGTTGCTAATTGCCGTTACATTTTCGAAAAAAACCATGATTACTTCTAGAACAGATATGTTAATTTTTGCTCTGTGTTTTCAGATAGCATTTGGGCGTATGACACACGGAATATTGTTAGAACCTCTGTTTAAGTAAAGAACTTGTACATCAACTACACTGAAATTTGCCTGCCGCCACCAATACAGCCAGCTTTGGTGCTGTGTTAGATGTTAGATGAAACCAAATCTTCCAGTACGCTCGAAGACGTCAAATAATCAGTGGTGTGTAAAAAAACAGTCTCCAAGAGTGAACAATCTGGTGACTTACCTTCTCAGTGTCGGCTGCCTGTATTGAGTCAATACAAATGCAGCTGGACAAATTACTATGAAGATAGAGTGTCTCCTTTGAACGATACTATACAAACTGAATGCAGTTTGGAGCACATCGTCATTAACGCAGAAGTTATACGGGCGAATCGGCGGTCTGAACAGTATCCATTATTCACTCTGGTGATACTTACTAATACTTTATCACAGTTCAGTGACTATCGTTGGGAGAATTACCTGAAATTTTATCCCAGTAACTTCACAAAGTTTTAAAATTTCATACAACTTGCACGTACGCTACACAAATTTCTCAACTGAGTTTGGGGCAATCTGTATGCAACGATCACTTGGTAGCCATCAGCCAAAAACAGCGACAATCTTTACCCATTTGGTTTTTGTTAGTTTGTGTCAGTGTAATGTTGAGTAGGAAGAAGACAATCAATGTGCTCCTCCTTTCAGAAATTTGAGTGTCTGCGGTCTTCTACTCATTCTTTTCTTCAGCTCTGTTGGTGTATTTTATGATGAATGGTTTACGTGTTCTTCTCGGACTCCAGTCCGAATTTGGTTTTTCATCCTTGCTCTCTCTCTCTGGGATGCACTAACATGCACTCTTATGCTGAAATGTTTCTTGTATTACATCCTATAGATCTTTCTGCTCAGTTTAGAACAAGTCACTGAAGTCTCCTCTTCTGCTCATTCTCTGGAAGACAAGGGTTCCCTTTCCGGGCTGGCCTATAAATTGGCTAATCATCATTGGCCGACTGGACACGAAGACGTCACTTACACACCTACCCATCTTAGTCCTTCGGGTTTACACCGGAAAAGTGCTGTATGAGTGAAGCTACAGGTGGTGCAAGGCAGGTCAATTGTGGTGATGGTTAATCGCAGGCGTCATTCGGTCACTGTGGCAGATCAACCCGAATCGAATGCTGCCAACTGAGTAGGGATAGAAATTTCGCCCTTAGATTTGAAGTGGCTTCGATGTAGGATAAACTGATCCGACTAGTGGGAGTTACTCTTGTTTGCGGTACGTTTGGGGAAGGTATCGCGCAAAAGAAGAAGACAGACAGCTCCTCCACACTTTATTCAATTTTACCAAACTCTAGTAACACGTCGAAGTATTCCATAATTACATTTAATGCCAATACGGTTAAGCTATCACGTCTCAATCATAAAGGTCAAAGTAAAAGTTCACTTTACATGTCAACGTGTCAGTGCACAAGAAAAAACTAGATGTAATTGGAAAACCTCCAGATCAGTATATCTCGTATGCCTGGAAGATTCACAGAACATTACAGGTCCCAGAATCAACAGATGATTAACCGCTAACATTCTCACAACCAACTGAGACGTTACGAAACAAGGATGCACGTATTTTTCAGAAGGTTCGGCCTTTGGTCCCATTGTCTATTTGTTTCCCGAACATTAGTTGAGCGTTGTTCCACATCGCAAACCGAAGTTGTAAACTCTGAGCCCGACGAAACTTTTTGAGCTCGTCGAGTACAGTGTCTGCTTGATCTTTTGGTCGGTAAGTTTGACTGCCACAAGACGTCAACTTACATGTAAATGGTTGCTTCCGCGAAATCTGGACTAGAGTGAGGTTAGAACTCAAGGACCCATAACAAATTATATCATGGCGGTCACTTAGTAACCAACGTTCTTTCCTATGGATCATATGTATGCCACACCTCCCTTGTTTAACCTTTAATCGCTCACCGCAATATCGGCACCAACTCGATAGCACCTGAGCGGAAGTATCTGATTGTATGAGTATGCCTTTTTTGTAAACCCACAGTTCCAGCCTATTGCGCGAAATAAAATTGCACAAATTCATTTCCTCGTATATTACATCCAAACAACTCTTGTGGGTATCCGGTTTTTAACAAACACCATCACAATATTAGCTACTATCTTCCAGATAGTTCAAATTGAATTCCTTCTTATCAACGAAGATCGTTTTATCTTATTGATCTGTCATGTCTACGTTACCTCATCCCTTTTGATACGACGTTACTGACCAGTGTTTCCGATTAACCTATAGAGGCGAATTGTTTACGATTCTGTAAACTGTAATTGCCGAACAGTTCAGCGCACAATCCACTGGGTGGTCCGTTCTATGCTGCTTCTTGCAGGAGACTGACGTCATGCAGTTCTTTCTGACTAGGCTACCCAATTCATTATCTATCCGGTTCGGTCCTTCAGGCGATAAATTTTGTGGATTTTTCATAGCGTTTTCCGATTGCTTAATGTATCGCTTGCCTTCCCCTTTGATACCAGCCACCGCAGGTAATGCTAACATCCTGTTGCCATCGAAACTCACGTGCTCCATCCATCCAGGAATTCACAAACGTGGGAAAGTAACCGTGGTTCACCAAACCTTACCACAACTCAGGTTGTGGATTTTTCTCACTGAGTTGTTTTCTCTCTGATGCAAACCTGTTCATTTTTAATACAACTGAACGTCCAAATTATTTCACAATCTTGTCCCAAACGTAAAGTCACACTGTTACCTACCATGTTTCCTTCAGCTGAAATATAGCCTAATGATGAATAGTCGGGGATTTGTTTCACTTTCAAGTTGACCATCACTCACGTTTGATCACAGCGTTCGCATTCAGATAGACTCTCCAGCCAGCCTCTTTCGAAGTCCTAATCGCGTCGTTATCGATTGGAGTTAAAAGACAGTAACGGTGTCTCCTCTCGAGACGATCGGGCAACCTGATCATTGCTCACAAGCGAGAGTGGTTGAGCGTTCAGATTTGATGATTCGGTCGTGCCTAATGTGAGGTCAATGGCGCAGTGGTTAACACGATTGCCTCATGAGTGGAATGGCCGGAGTTCAAATCCCCGCCGTGGCAAGGATATGCACTACTGACGAGCTCTGATGAGAGCGAAACTCTAGTCTAGTGCTTCTTTTCGAAAGAGGCTGGGTGGAGAGTCTATCTGAATGCGAACGCTGCGATCAAATGTGAGTGATGGTCAACTTGAGTTGTATCCACTTTTTGCCGTTTTTATCACATGCTATTGTACAAAACTATTCGAGAGAAAACTTCGTCCGTAGTGAACAGTGTCACGCTCTAACCTTGATTATGAGAACGCCAATACTGTAGGCTGAATTGCTGTTAAAGTAAGCTATGACAGACGTTAGATATTCATACTGTGATAGCGCGTATTGCGAGAGATCGGTGGCAATAAGTGTAGAATCTGTCATTCGGTAGCTCTTTCAAATTAGAAATAAAATTATCATCACTGATAAAACATTACTGATGGCTGACAAGTTAATCGCCATCGCCTCACTTTCAAAATGATGTTGACTGAAATCATTCTCGGGAGTTTAATTTGTCAAAGAAATCTCAATCACTAAGGATATTATATAAAATGGTCGGCGTATTTACTGCACTCGGTAAACCGGGAAATTTTATCATCCATGCATATATGCTAAACATTCACTTAAGTTTGCAAGCTGACCTCATTAACACACCTACTGAATAGAAGGATTAATGAAGGTCAAACGGCCATCGACCGAAACCCACCATGACGGTGTCTGCTACGCCGACGACCTGCAATAGACGCAAACAAATGATGTAGTGCTCGTTATGAAAAACAGGATAAGCGTGGTTATCCAATTCACTCTTCTATTCTCCATAAGTCGACTTATGTAACCGGTAGCCGTAAATGAAGTGTGTGGCTTCACGTATTCTTCTCTGTTTTCATCTGAATAACTGATAAAAACTTGACGATAACACAGCGATTCATGAACTCTTTCCCACAGTTAACTGCAATATAATTTTCCTGGTACGTAATCCTAGATGGTAACAGAAAGTTACTTTGAACTCGATTAGATGTTACGCAATTATTCTCTGACAGTTGCCACATATTGCTGAGTCAATTCATTCATGGTCATTTGGAAAGAATACCTGAATAATGTAGTTGACGACGCTCAACCCGTAGGGATTGGTAATGTGAGCAAAGACTTAAACTACCGCGCGAATTAGCACTTCACTTGAGAGCCGACCGGTATGAGTGTCAAATCTGAAAGATAGGCTACCGACGTTTTCTTCGTCATTCTGTACTTATTCTCTCACCTGATACTGTCAAACTGGTTACGTTAGGAAAACCATTCGGCGACTATCAAACAGGATTCGTCGGCATCTTCCTAAATGAATACGTAATGTTGTAACGAAACCTATCTCGAGTGCCATCGAAGCTCATCTGGTCAACACGGGTCATCAAATCAAGCACGACACAGCATTCCAAATTATTCGCCGAGTCTCACGTCCATATCCGAGTTTTCAGGGCAAGACTGGTGTTGACCGCAGAGGTGATCACTATCACACCATACAACCCCAAGTTGTGCGCCCGAAAGAAATTCATACAGGACCCACACCTCCTGTGGCCATCCATGTAAAAACTGTCTAAAACTCAGTCGCCCAATGACCCGATTAACACGTTACCATACACCTGTCACGTGAGACACGTTAACACAGCACACACAAACTCACTAACACCCGGGTAGACAGGCATCCACAGTTGTCATGACTATTGCCATTGCGCACAACCACATTCTTTCGTTATATATAAGTCTAACGATTCCATTGTGTTTGTATATACCTGGTACGAATCACCGAAAACGTCTGTTTGCAACCCTGTCCCATTATGAATGTAAGTAAATCCAACTCATGGACCTACTATTTGTGAACAATTTCTGAAAAACAGCATGCCACGAATTAATACCATAATCCGTTGTTGCTGTTCGATGTTGTCTAAAGCGATTTCACAACGTTTAGTGTATATGGTTCATTTTCTGGTCGTCAGTTCTCATTTACCTCCACAGTTGAACTTTGTTAGTTCGCCTGACCCAAACGCTACCGTCCAGATAATAGAAGGAAGCGAAATCTTCGACAATCAATCGAAAAGTTATGACAGAACTGATGTAACGATTTCAGCATGGAAGCTTAAATGGATTTGTACGTTTGTAGAATTCTTGGAAATCTCGATTGGTTTCATGAGGTTTACAAATTTACTAGGTGATTCCGATGTACAGTATGTTAACCAGTCAGCTGCATGCGGTTAGCAAGTCGCCCGTAATCTACAAGTCAGTGGTTTGAACCATATGATCTCATTTAATTAATGGTTACTCACAAAATTGTTCAACAAGAATTACTGGAGAATACCACGTGATAATGCACTGATCTACTGGAGAATTCCTGTACAAACATTCAAGGCATATCACACACACTTCGACCTGCTAAATCGTCTGATTTTAGTCTTGTGAGATATCTTTGGAATAGCATTGACTGAGTAAATATCAGGACTATGGGCTTGCAAGCGCCACCACAATCGAAACTGAAAGGTTTGAAGCTACGGAGATAGGATGATCAGGGTAACAGCGCGGAACGATAGAAAAGGAGGCGGGTGGAGAAACCTTCAGCAAATGAAGACCAACTCGGTACGGAACAAAAATCCTGACATCTGAACAAGGATTCCATCCACATGCATTCCGACTGCTTGGGTGGTTATTTCGTCCACTGATGTGTTGTGTTCTGAATATGACGTTCGGTCTTGCGGAACCGTAGTGGCCAAGTGGGCCAGCGAGGAGAGCGACTGGTGGGAATGCATTCTATGTTCAGCAGCGGCCAACTAAGTGAGTCATAGGCAAAGTTCACGCAACTCTCACGTCTGACCCGTGCAGGCGGAGTGCGGAAGGTCACTCGGTTTATATTAAACAGTCAGGTTATGAACCCTTTGGAGTTTCGTTCACGTAAGTCATCTTTACAAAATAAGACACCAACCAATTTATATCGTAGCCTCCGCCTTCAGATGAACATTTTGATCGACCTGCATCCATAAGTTATTGATGTGGTTTCAACTTCCGTTATGGGGTTTAGAGACAAACTTGGGTTTGTATATTTCTTTTCAGATGGAATCTTTCCGGCAGCCAAATCAGTAGTAAAATATAAGCAGTATTTTACTGGCAGCAATGAAACTATCTTTCAAATATAAGCGATAAACTGTCTTCTCAATAAGGCGGTTACACGGAATCAATGGCAAACAGGACATCAGTATTTTCCCACTGAAGTTGCGTCTTCTAGGTTCATCGGTGACAGTCCACTTGATTCTTGGGTGAGCAGAATTAAGCTGGACGGGCGATCAGCTTGCAGATACAATTGCTGCGATCCCCGGAAGGAGAGTGTGTTTCAGTGACGAACGAGTAATGTACATTTGGCAAATGCACACGGAAATGGTCTGCGTTTTCCGACTAAACTAGCGGTAGTAGTTGATCCTGAATCTGCATGAATATTCGTCCGGACACTAGAACGCTTTATGTTGGTAGAACCCTCAAGAATTGAACTTTTTCAAGTTGACCATCACTCACAGTTGATCCCAGCGTTCGCATTCAGATTGTCTCTCCAGCCAGCCTCTTTCGAAAAGAAGCACTAGACTAGAGTTT
>QNGE01005054.1:30616-49995 GCA_008508345.1 Paragonimus westermani | reverse complement strand
ATGTTAAGATTTCGTTTACTCTCATCAGTCGCAAACTTAAAACATGCACGTTATATATGACAGACAATTAGAGATAGACAGGGTATGGACAGGCATAGAATGAATTGTCATCACCACCACGGCAACCCTATAGGTTGCTTCCCCCACTTTTGTCTATCCTCTATCCTCGAGAAAGTAAACGGGAAGGCGCTTGTAGTTACTTGCTTTAATATGGTGCTAACTGAACCAAGGTAAAAGAAAATTAGATCTCTCACGTTGAATGTGAAAATCCTCAGAAATCAAACAAAGAGCGGGACTGCACGACAACTCTACAAGGAAGCATTGGTCAACAGTGGTTAAAGCTCACTCAACCAAATGGCCATTCGTTGAGTTGAAACGAAACAACCGTTCGTGCATCCGAAATCGACGGGAATCACAATTTTTTTAAATACAGAAGAAAAATTCCCTACCTCGGCAGTTCGAAGTTTACGGTGTGAGGGTGAGGGGAACGATAACAGTAGCTTATGTGAGTATAAAGAATGATGATGCACTTTATTTAGGAGAAAAAAATCAAAGCATAGGGCCATCTATCAACATTAGTCAAAGCTCAGCAATCTCAAATAACGCAAGAGACCTTGACAAATTGAACAGTAAGTGTTTTCAAATAGTGTCAATTCCAAACACTGATGGCACCTTTCATGTGAGCGACAAAAGCATACAGGAAAAGGGTTATTTATTCGGGAAAATAATCCACGGGCTGTGTTGCAACGAGACCACAGACAAAAACACTTATCTGCACATGACATTTGTCTCAGAACGCCACGGTTACCATGGGCGCCAGTGCTCATTTCCGTTATGTAGCAAGAACCATTTCATGCGATAGTGCACTCCAGTGTTTCTTGTACTTTTCCTGCGGCCATTCCGATGTCACAGTCCATGCTCTTGCTCCACTACCGGATAGTGGTATTATAAGTATTATAATAGGATTGCTCGTTCTCACTACACCGCCGAAAGTTCGGTGATCTTGCTCGACTTCGTCAAAGTTCATTCGTCTTCTTCAAAAGTATTATGGGAACTGGTCGATAGCAATGAACCTTGTCAGCGCCCAATATCGCCTATTCTTCGTTCGGGACCGCGAATCAGGAGTTCGCTGCCTCAACTATACTGGCACAAACATCAGCTTCCTCCCGCTGGTCCTTCCCAAGCATTTCACACAGACATATTCAACTCTACATGCAGTAAAGGGTACGTCCCTCACCGTCCACAGCCAGCGTTCGCTTACATTGAACTTAGGCCTTCACCGCACCTTACGATGTCTTGTCACTTTGAAAGACGTCCAAATGCCGAATACCTGCACCGATTCCCTCGAGCATTTCGAACCGTTAGTCGACGCACGACATCGTCGGCCAGTCGACAGTCAAATGAACTTGTCTGTTATCGGGACTCCAACTAACGCTGCCCCGATCAGTCCTATGTACCGCCCAATTACCACAAACAGGTGCGCCTCCCTTGTTGAGGAAGCTTCGTCAGTATATGGGCAGCCATCTTCCCTACCGCCAGTGAATAATGCAGCAAAGTATCACATTGTCACAACTGGACGATCGCTTTTTGCTAGAGCTCACAGCTTAACACCGGTTCAACTGAAGGTAACGTTCGCCGAGTTCAAGCGCGTGTTTGAGCTTGGCATCATTTGATCACCCGATAATCCCTGGGTTTCGTGCCTCCATATAGTGCCGAGAAAGTCAGGAGGCTGGCACTCGCGTGAAGATTCTCGCGTGCCCAACGAAGACACTGCAGCCGATAGGTACCCTACTCCGCACACTCATGAAATAACGGCTAACCTCAAAGGCGCCCGTGTGTTCACGGGCCTCTTTCGAATTTGCAGCCGTCACCAGATCCCCGTTGCGACCGACGACACCACCAAGACAGCGGTGGTAAAACCAATCGACCTGTTCGAAGTACTCCGCACGCCGTTTGGTCTCCGTAATACCGCCCAAACTTTCCAGCGGTTCATCAACCATATCAAAAGGGGTCTAAACATACTCCATCCCCATGTCGACTACCACTTTGTAGCAAGCTCCCCCAAAGAAGAGCAACAGACCCACCTGCAGTTGATCTTCTGTCAATTTGCAGGCCCACAATGTTACAGTCAAAGTGGATAAACGAGTCTTTGGCAGACAACCAGCTGAGATATTGAAATATCCGGCCTATCAGCACAGAATCCGGCCGCCAACCAACAGGGTACAACCAATTCGCGACTCGTTCAGCCTCACAACGTTTTCTGCTGTCCGTCGTTTCAACGACATGGTCAATTACTATCGCCGATTTATCTCGCACGGGACACAGCTTATGAAACTGTTGACCGACTTACTCCGTGTTCCGTCTAACGGCAACGCTGAGTTCTCGGGAGCACCGAGAAAACGCTGGCTGCTGCAGTGGTGCTAAACTATTTCGACGCAAAGGCCAACACCAATATAGCTGTAGACACATCCAATACAGCTGTTAGTGCCATCCTCCAACAGTCCGTCGATGGAGTCTTGAAACCGCTCCTGTTTTTCCCTAGACGCTCATTACCCTGCGGAACTAGATATATCAAGTTCGATCGTGAGTTGTTGGGTATCTGTTCGGCCGTTCATCACTTCAGATACGTCGTCGATGATGACCACTTTGTGATTTTCAGCGAATGCAGACCGTTGGTATATGCCTCCCATAATCGTCCCGAGTGCCACTTATCCCGTGAGGTGCGCCACCTAGATTTCTTCCCGCAATCCTCGGTAGACGCAAGACAAGTTTCTGGCAGTGACAAAGTCGTGGCTGGTTCTGTCATGCTCACCAGCGCTGGTTGGCCAAGACACAGTCAAATTGTCAGCTGTGGCCGACGCATGAGATATGGAGTATCACCTCTGCGCTTGCGATCTTCCCAAGCGTGCCAACAAGCTAAGGTTCAGTGTCACTTATCGGTTCTGAGTGGCTAAAGCTTTCCAATCACGTCTCGTTCCGCACATCTCCATGTCAGTAATGCGTCAATATTGCCACTTTCCAATGATATTTCCGATATCATGATGGGCCGTTTCACGCGATGGCCAGAGGCTGTTTCTACACACGACGTCAGTTCGGGGGCTCTAACCCCCGCGTTCGTTAAGCATTGGGTAGCATCCCACGGTTTCCGGGCAACGGTGGAAACCGACCGCGGCCCTTTTGCAAAGAAGTTGGACGCGCTTGAATGTCATCACACGCCGACTATGCCAAACCACTTCGCTGCAAACAGCATAGTTGAACGCTTTCATCCGCAAATAAAAGCAACCCTTGCTACCGTCGACGCTATGCGTTAGACAAAAGCCCCGTCGGTCACATTCTCGGCATACGCGCGACCCTCAAAGCCGGCCTCCATGCTTCTGGAGACGGAATCCTTTACGGTCAACTACCGCGCCTTCCTGGTGACTGCTTCTCGTCAGCCATAGAATAATTGCTTTATACATCCTACACCAGGCGGCCCACATCACGCACGTGCCACTCGTGCCAGAACAAACCGGCAATAGATTTGTTACCAAAGTAAACCACGGCTGTACATACCTGCATGTTCGGATGGATGGTTCCGACGCACACTCCAACAAGCTTACGAAAGTCATTTCAAAGTAATGTTGTGAACCCAGAAAGCGGATGTCACGGGGGTTGTTTTATAGAAGAAACCAATACACCACTTAAGCGTCTCAACGAGACTAGAAACAAAAACACCCATTTGCACACCGCACTCGTCTGAGGATGCTCCAGTCGCTTCAGACACCACTTCTCAGTTCCATCATGTGGCGAAAGTCATTAAATGTCATTCTGCCTTCCAACGATCCTCTCCATATCCCCCCGTATTTATCCCGCGATCATTTCGATCCATGCGGCTACTGAATAGTGGTGTGAGTAGTATGGTGCGACCATCTATCCTTAATACAGTAGTTGAACCAAAGGAGCGCTCTTACATGTTTAGGCTCCAGGGTATTCAGGACACGTTTAACATCGGTCGCCTGAAGCCTGCCTCTTTAAAAAATGTGGAGGAGAATTTAGTGCCCTGCATTCCGTGGTCGGGCGGAAAAATGTCTCTGAAAGGCACCGCAGAACGCATCGTCCTCAAGAAACATTGCAACCTCGCCGAAGAATACAGCATCCCCCGTGACGTTTCGGGTCGTAGGATACACTAGTCCAAACGTCTCGCAGATGATTAGCTTTCGCTGAGTGTTGTTTGGATTCATTCTTATAAAAGCCGGAAAACCACAAAAGATCACACAAAACAAAAAATGGCAAACTGCTTCGGAAAATACCAAAAAACACTTTTCGTTGCATATCCACGTTCGCCAAGTGAATTTGCTGTTTATATGTGCTCTCAAACTCATCCGTTTTGCTCTCCAATTTCGTCTACTTGTGAACGCCTCGTGTGGATCCCAGTCTATAATTCCAGCATGAACATGCGGCTTCAGCGTTCACTCCCAGTACATCGACATGAGGAGGAGTGATCCAAGGGAGGTTGCATTCCCACAAAAAGGAGTGGCGTCATTATGGTGCCCTCAAGATAACCCCGGTCTGCATGCTGTACGATGTGTAAAATTCTTCCCAAAATCCTAGTTCATATTGTGCACCGGATCGTTAAGATATTCGCCTACTGTCCACTTGCTGCGTGAGATCACGTTTGTTTATTTGCATCTTTGTTGGCCTATGCGCGTTAACGGCGCCATACGCACTTCCGGCTTGCTCGTGCGCTCCATGACAGGATCCCCAACTCCCTTAGCTACTTCCATGTATCGATACCGTAATTATCGTATAACACGTTTGGTCTTCCTCGGTTGTTCGCATTCTTACTTCGCGTCCGGTATTTGTTGCGTATACTTTGGAAATCGTTGAATTAGTGCACGCACGCACTGAAACTGATGGGCCCTGATATTTTGTAACTTTCCGCAGGTATATATGGTTTTTCTGACGCGATTTGTCGCTGTCGTTTCGTGTATTTATTCAGTTTAGCGCACCGAATCATCGCCCACTCACACTCTAGCATTGGCAGAAACATATCGTCCTATGATTCTTTTAACCGCCTCGGCATCGTGACTATTGTACAAACGTGAGACAGTTGATGCTGGCACAAGAACCCTCCTAGCTTGACTTTTCTCCAAGTGATGGTGATGGATAATGATGTCTGCTAGATGATGCACTCTGGGCAATATGACACGAAATTCTGAGTCGACTTCAAGAATCGATATAACCAGTTTTCAAGCTATTCGGAGAATCTCGCCATATACAACAGGAAGCACTTTTGACGGCCGCTTTGTTTGAACGTTTCCTTCTTTCTTTGAGCATGCGGTTCCGACAAACCTTGCACTTTGTAACGAAAGGTTTCTGTGTGCACTAGACTAAAAACACCTAACTCGGTATATATAGTCCGATAAGCGCCAATTATCTGACCGTGTTACGCTCTTCTGATGGTTGGTATTAATGAAAATCCAGTGAGGATTCAACCGAACCAGTCAGATGATGAGTTCCAACAGATTTCACTAGTCAGAACACCTGCGGTAAATCGACAATAATCCGTCAGAGTTGTTCGAAGAATTCAGTTGTAATAAAACCTTCGTTAACACTCCATGCATTATCTGTGGGTTTGGCTATACAGGTCCCCAAGTTCGTAGGTTGTTTTGGGGCACTCCATATTACACAGCAATCCTTGTACATACCGCACCCTCCTCGCTGAGTGGTACTCTGTCCGCGAGAATAGCACACGATCGTACGTCTGCACTGCAGTGGGTCGGAGACCTCGAAAATGTATGACGGTTGATTTGTAACAGAAGTACTGAAACACTCACGCACTGATGATGTCACCTCGCTTGGTGATAAAACGTTTGCAACCTAAATGCCAAGCTCGGTGAATATATCAATACCGAAGCTATTGCTGATGTAATACAACGCAACTACAGAGTGCGTTCAAAAGCTCACGCCCCCCAAAAACGAACGACTAGACATGATAGTCTCATTTGGAACATACGAACGGCAAGCTTGACTGCGATCAGCTCTTATCGAGTGAAAACTGATATGAGAAGCGTTACCCACCCTTTCGAGAACGGCAGTGCACAAAAACACCCACAATTGCCGCCGTGGAAATAAACGCAATCAACTGCGTCATATAGTGCTCAAAGTGCTTCACAAAATGCACTGTACCCAGAACTACCTTTGCAAACTGGTTTGTTCTACGCACCCAGGGATCCCCAATACAACAAGCTTTCGTTAATGTTTCAACCAGTCATGCCATTTCAAACAAAATTTTGCGTTAAGTGTGTCGTGTCAAAGCAGCATTTTGCGGCCCATCTGTAATACGTTTCCCGGTATAAACCGTAGGGCCATGAACCAAAGGGCAACATACAAGCTGGAGAAAACAAAAGGATACTGTTGGCTCTGGCCAGGTTCAATTGAATTCATCTTCAAATTGTCAGAAGTGAAATTGGGCGCGGTGGCAAAACGCCCGCCGAAAGGTTCGAACCACCGAACCTTCACATCCAACCATGTGGCTTTTCCGCCCCGCCATAACAACTGCTGACGGCCTGCACAGCGTCAGTCCCCATTTTCCCTACACCTATACCCAATGACTAAACCGCCGTATTGTGAGTCCTTCATACACATCCTCATTTGCCAATTACATTAAACACTGGCCTGACATTTCCCACAGTGTTATGCGCATCATGCTCTGAATTGATGCTACATGCTCTTCTCTAGACCTTTTTTTGCTTATTTTTGTACCGCTTCATTGAATTTTTCACGTCACTACATTATTGACTGGTAGTTGATGACGAATAATTTTCATGCTGAATTTCACTTGGTTGGCAGCTGCATAATTCGCTAGCTGTTACCCATTTATGTACAGAACCACTTTTTATCCCAGTAAACCATCAATATTCCGTCTCGTTCTGCCCGATTTAAGACGTTTAAAGCCGATTCGATAGCCGTGATTCCTGAAAGATTCTTCAGACACCTCTCATTATGTGCAGTTTCTCTTGGTTCACTTCGGCTTTTCACTTGGTACTCAATACATGCTCGGATGATTTGCCGTTATTTATTCTCCACAAACTCACAACGCGTTTAGAACTAACGACACTACCAAGGGCTACCTTGTCATGCGACAGCCATTTGGTTAAGCGAAATCCTTCTCCAGACAGGAATGACGTCAAAATTTGAGTAAAGCTGGTGACCGAGATTTCATCTAGCAGGAAGCATAAACAGTAGCGTAAGAAAAATTTTGTAGTAACAGCTTGACACACGCTTTCTCACGGGTACAAGGGTCGGAGTGCAATTTCTGATTTGTACAAGGATATGCATTACTGATGAGCTTCAATGAGAGCGGAACCCGAGTCTGGTGTTTCCTTCCGTAGTGAGCTGGACGAAAGGCACACCAAGACGCGAGGTCTGCGATCAAGTATGGGTGTTGTTCAATCTGAAAAATGTCCTCTTCAAAAATATTTCTGAATGTTACCACTGTTTTCCTCGAGGCAAAATGTGAACAAAGGAGAGATCAGTTAACTCCAAGTAGTCATGCCACCATTCTTTATTTCGTGGATTCACCGATAAAATCATTTTGAGGCTCATGGTGACACAGTCTGCGCTGAGTAAACGAACTCGCAGAAACATCTTAATATTCACTACAACCGCAACCGGATAAAATCCAAACCCCAATAATATACTTACAGGTCGACAGATGAGATCCAGCCCCCGTAACAACTGATGTGTCAGGGTGCTTGTCAGTACAGTCAAGCGTCACACGAAGTTTACCGAGTTTTTCAAGGTTAAACACAGGGTGGTGTGGCATACACAACCTCCTGACAAGCTAATCAGACTCAACACTCATAAGTGCCTGATTGATGTTCCATCTTCAAATAAGAGAATACATTAGGACAGTGTAACTCAAATGTAGTTCTTCATCAATTAACAGGCGGTTTTGTAGGGGCTTAGGGGTTTTAGAGCCAGTATGCCCTCGCGAGGTGTGACTTCTTAGCTCAGTCGAACTGCAGGTCGCTGAATTCGATCCTCACAATTGGTTCCAAGATACTCGAAGAATTCAAGCTGGCATTGTGAACCATCTCTTCAAGAGCGGCAGTGCGATGTTTCATGCGAACGGACAATTGCGTCAGTTCATCAGCAGGGTATGGAACATGTCGAGCTCCCCTCAATAATTCAACGATCAGAGGTTTTACGACATTATACGGCTGCCGACAAAGGTCTTGCAGTACCACTCTGGCCTTCACGTGTGGCAAGACTATACAGTCCTAAATTGCATCGCGAGCTCTTCCCTGATAATAATGCAAAAGGTAGACAATACCTTGACCGTCGCCTGCCATTCTGAATCTCACATAATACAAAAATTGTTTCCTGAACTTGCAATGATTATTCGGATCACCGTAGAATAGGTCAAATCGAAACTCGACAAATCCGTGTGATTCAACAACAATATAGAATCAAGTGAACCATAGCCGGCAGGTCAAGAATAAAGCGACGAGTAAACAAGGAGTTTGTTGTCGACAGGAAAGCAAGCGAATAACAAGACGACACGATAATAATGAAACGACAAGCGAGCATGCAGCGCAGTCGTACGTCCAAGTGCGCAGGGTAGTCGTCGGTATGCATACTCGTTCAAGCAAACGTTTGAGAACATACAAGAGTTGGAAACAAAGAGTGCAAGTGGCAATCTTAGCTCTAACATTGTTAACAATACAGCTGTGTTCCATACGAATCATCAACCGCCAGTTGGAAGTCTGCAAAAGAATTCACCATGGCTGGCCTACCGAGCATACTTGGACGGTAACACTAACTGCAAAATTTGCCACATAGCAGGCTTAAGCGTCACAACAAAAGGAGCAACGAAGCTGAAGCGAACGCAATTTCTGTTGACCAAATATATTCGAAAAAATTACAAAAATATCTGAATGCGGTTGTTAAAGCACATAATCAAAAGTACGAGACCGAAATACAACCTAAAAAATGCATCCAATACTGCAGTTGAGATTCGAGCATAAGGCTACCCGAGGAACTTTTCTTCCAATCCACGGGGTAGAAGTTTCTCACCGGGTAATTCAGGTCCTTTACGCTCCTGCAACAGAAAAATTGGGAATATCAACACTTTTGTAAATAGTATCAACAGGAACAAACGGTTATATTGTCAAGCAACCACGATAGTGGGAGCAAACACACCTCCGATATTAAGCTGAAATAGGAATCATCACAAGGTCAGGAAAAAAACAGAAGTGGTGTACGCTTAAATCACATGGTTCAATGGCAGAATTTAGTGGGCGTTTAACACATCTACTCAGGGACCATGTGCATTGCTCAGGACAGCTAAGTGATGTACTACTTCATACCTTGCAGTAAACTCGAAGAAGTCCCTCAGTAACAAGGAACGTCTGTTTTAAGTCAGGATAATTTACTGTCCCAGTACGACGACCATGTGATTAACTATAGCGAGCAACTAAAATAGCCAAATTACTTGTCAGTTTTTGGTAACCAGGCTAATTACAGTGTAAAATGCGCACAAGGAACGTATATTCCAGCGAAACAAATAAAGCAACGTTAAAAATGACAACCGTTGGCAGTGGTCGACAGAAAACAACGCAATACAAGTCCAACGCAATCAGCTACGTATGAGACAGAGGTGAGGAAGAATCGCAAGTACGTAGTAGTTGCCATCGAGTGTCCGTATTCGACTTTGGCTAGACGGTGCGACAGATGTCACACTAATTTCGTGTCACAACTGAAGATCGATCGGTAAAAATGGGCTGAGGAGAGCAGAATGTACAACCAGAAATAGTTTCGGTGACACTACATTTAGCTGGGCAGTTGACTGCATTTTCATCCTGAACAGTGTTTAACCGAAGTGATCGGTAACCTCAATGAGTGATCTACGCTAGATCCCCTTAAACAGAAATTGATAGAACAGGTATTGCTGATTAACAAGTCAATCAACGGCATCTGAAAACGGACACAACTGCAGATGCCTTCAAGCTCCGCAAGTCCACTAGCCGAATGGTTACATCCAGCCGGCCAACTAAACGCCCGATATATATTACTCTTTGCANAAAAAATTACAAAAATATCTGAATGCGGTTGTTAAAGCACATAATCAAAAGTACGAGACCGAAATACAACCTAAAAAATGCATCCAATACTGCAGTTGAGATTCGAGCATAAGGCTACCCGAGGAACTTTTCTTCCAATCCACGGGGTAGAAGTTTCTCACCGGGTAATTCAGGTCCTTTACGCTCCTGCAACAGAAAAATTGGGAATATCAACACTTTTGTAAATAGTATCAACAGGAACAAACGGTTATATTGTCAAGCAACCACGATAGTGGGAGCAAACACACCTCCGATATTAAGCTGAAATAGGAATCATCACAAGGTCAGGAAAAAAACAGAAGTGGTGTACGCTTAAATCACATGGTTCAATGGCAGAATTTAGTGGGCGTTTAACACATCTACTCAGGGACCATGTGCATTGCTCAGGACAGCTAAGTGATGTACTACTTCATACCTTGCAGTAAACTCGAAGAAGTCCCTCAGTAACAAGGAACGTCTGTTTTAAGTCAGGATAATTTACTGTCCCAGTACGACGACCATGTGATTAACTATAGCGAGCAACTAAAATAGCCAAATTACTTGTCAGTTTTTGGTAACCAGGCTAATTACAGTGTAAAATGCGCACAAGGAACGTATATTCCAGCGAAACAAATAAAGCAACGTTAAAAATGACAACCGTTGGCAGTGGTCGACAGAAAACAACGCAATACAAGTCCAACGCAATCAGCTACGTATGAGACAGAGGTGAGGAAGAATCGCAAGTACGTAGTAGTTGCCATCGAGTGTCCGTATTCGACTTTGGCTAGACGGTGCGACAGATGTCACACTAATTTCGTGTCACAACTGAAGATCGATCGGTAAAAATGGGCTGAGGAGAGCAGAATGTACAACCAGAAATAGTTTCGGTGACACTACATTTAGCTGGGCAGTTGACTGCATTTTCATCCTGAACAGTGTTTAACCGAAGTGATCGGTAACCTCAATGAGTGATCTACGCTAGATCCCCTTAAACAGAAATTGATAGAACAGGTATTGCTGATTAACAAGTCAATCAACGGCATCTGAAAACGGACACAACTGCAGATGCCTTCAAGCTCCGCAAGTCCACTAGCCGAATGGTTACATCCAGCCGGCCAACTAAACGCCCGATATATATTACTCTTTGCACAGAAAATCGCTCTTGTACTACGATGAGATGCGAAACCGGTACACCATCCTAGGCATCGTGCCCTATAGTATGCTCCCAGCAGTTAGTCGCAAACTTCATGGGCTTTCGATGGCACACACTAATCAATTAGCAGGCCCCTCAGTGGCGATAAAGGACAATTGATCTGTGCCACACGGTGTGGATTTTTCCACTGGACTCAATGCTGCACTGGCGACGCTCCAACATGCGATACCAGTGCGGGAGAATCTGTTCACACGGATAAACGAGGATGATTTTTCCACAAAACCGCATGTAGCCGCTACAGACGACTCCGAAAACCCAGCACTATCAATGCTCTCCCACGCATGACTCTTCAAGACAGACGGTTGCCTTTCAGCAAAGACGGCGCCCATAATGTCCCAGCAGGTGATTGGTGCCATAAAAGACAGAGGTTCCAGATACTGCAGCTTAAATCAGTGATATAATAACCAGTCGTAATCCGAAAGACCTGGCATCAATGTTGACTGTAGATCTTTCTCGAATCGAGGAGTAAGTGAACAATTTGACGAGAGAATTACTTTTTAGTGGACAACGTCAAATGCCTAGAGCTCATCCATGACAAGGAAGGTCGAGCAACAGACCTGGTGAACACGGACAATCCAGCTTATGGATCTTCCCCAAAATTTTTTCACTTCACGTTTATTTATTGTGCTGGTAAGCTTCTACGGTGCAATTTTACTCATGTTTCGTTAGGTCAGAGGGCCCCTCAATTACCTATCCACAAAAACGTTGTTACTAAAACCTGACATTTTACCGTCCTACACAGAAAGGACCCAAGACAGATAAGGAATAACAAATACGCGACATAATGATTTAAGTGACGGTCAACTTCGATGAGCCCATGCAATGGGACACATTTGTATACCTGAAAAAAGTGGACGGAGTAATTGAAGATCCCCGTAGCGAAATAGATAGCTAAGTAGCAGGTCGGATGATACTAACTTGAAGTAGCAAAATCAGTGATAATAAAGCGAGATCACTATTACCTAATTCACCGTTCGTCCGCCCACGTTTTCAATCCAAGGCTCCAGCCCATGAGGCAATCGAGATTTTCATTTATACGTCAGATTCTACCAGTTTGATTGGTGCTGCTTTTGTTGATCTCCGGCTGGTATTTATTACCAGCTGAGCGAGTTCCCGTAAGTGATGATCCACTTCATTTCTGGTGTTATCTGTAATTCACCAGCCTTGAGATTTAACAGTTCACTCCGACAGCTTCTGGATATTCTATTAAATATCGAAGTGATTGAGTCTTTCAACTGTTTCCATGTTATAGTAGAATGAACAATGATAGACTGCGAACGTACCATTTACGGGTACGTGAGAATTTGGAATAGGATGCTGAGATAGCTTAGTTATTGCCGTTAATGTGGTAAACAACGGTCTTCTGATACATGCCGTAATCGATTTGCGGTAAATCACTGGTAAACAAAAGTTCAGTGTGATTTCGACCATCCTGCTACATAAACCAGACACCACATGATACAACGAAACCTACTCACGACACGGGACAGAAAATACTCGCACATTAACCTTAAACGGAACAAACGTCTGGTTATTTCAGTGAACAGTTTCATATATGACACTGTAAATAACCTGAAAAACAAGTTCCATTCACAACCACGCTATTTTTACGACCCTAAAAAATGTTGCCGAACACACTGAACAATCAGGCCGAAGGCAAAAACGGCAAGCCGTCAGATGGCACAATAAAGTATGTAAAACCAGAGTTGTCATACTGGACACTCACTCGAATGATGCCAGTCTTCTCAAACAATGATTCACTGCAGTTGCTGGGACGAAATAAATAAAAGTGCAATGAAAAATAAAGTAGAATTGGGCTGGAGGAACAAAAACCAAAATAGTGCGTGGTGATAAACGCACACTGATGACCTGTGGTAAATAAGTGCGGCCAAAACAGATGCTGTGAACTTGCAGTTATGAACACCAAAATTATTTTTGCACACCTGCGTAATCAGTTGCATATAGCCGGGCATCGTATGTAAATACATGTTAGAAAAGTATCTACATTTAGTACTCCATAAATGCTAAACATGCAGTCTCTAGAAATCTGCACCCTCAAGCGATGCATCTGAAAATGAATGATGTGAGTTGCAATAACAGTGCAAAATTTTAACAGAAATTTGACGGACAAATCAATGATTTTACAATTCATTATAAGCGGGGAACATCAAGAAATCAACATGCACGAGAAGTGGAGCACCTTTAGCAGGAACACTTCATACTGTTGTTACGAACAGAAGCCGTGGGATGAATTTACAAAATATCTAGACCAGAAGAGAATAGCTATTATGACAACAGCAAGTGTTTGGACCACCATGGATTCACTGGTAATGCTACACTTTGACGAACACACTATCACTAGGATGTCACCTAATGCACGATTTCAAACAGCTTCCGCAGTTTGAGGATACCCTGAGAGACGAAGGTATAACTTTCCAAATGGTAGCATAGCTTTCAAAGAAAAAGCTGGTCAACTATTGAAAGAACTCAGTTGTGCATCTTGTGCTAAACGTAGCAGCATGAATATGATACGTCAAGTTCCAAGGTCCACATAACCTAATCACAAATCTGCCAGAAATCGCGAAGTATAAAGTGGAAAGGAAAGTGCGTAGATGAAAACAGAGGAACCAATAAGGTTAACACACTCACCTAACTGCAAATTGGCCCCACATACGACAATTATCAGAATTATGTGGCTGCCCACTTGTCCACTCAACCAAGTGATTAGCAACGGCAGAGAACAGGAAATCATATCACAACAGCTTGCGAATGTAAAAGATTCTGTCAGTAAGCATTCATAGTTGATGTGTATAAATAGTGGTCTTATGAAACAGGTGAGCGGGTCCGCAGCGAAAACAAGTGTCGCCAAACACCATGGTGAAAAAGACACATCGCCCGATGTGAAAGTTCCCTATATCAACCGCAAACCTGGTAAGCGACTGCACCACAAAGTGATTGGCTTCCTTCTGACGATTACGAATGACATGGCCATTTGTTAATCGTGCATCGCATTTTAGAGATGTCACACATTTGAACAGATGTTCCATATGCTCCCACCGATCCTAGCTATGGTAGCTCCCATAATCTGTAGACTGATGTGCAAGTGATCTTGAGGAATTTGTACAGAGCTCACTTTGCTGGATCACACGACTTCACACGAGTGGTGGCAGCCGTTTCGGAGCAACAGTGATCAAAGCCAAAGGACACCTAGGTAAAACACTCATAACGTAACCAGTCTGGACCCGAAAGAATAACACCAAGGAACGTGTAGGTGAGGCTTTTATGTCCAGCTGTCCAGTGTTAGTCAGCCAATTGATTGGCTACAGCGAAAATAAGCAGAGGGAGAAAGATTCTGCTGATAAGACCTAATCTGCAAAGAAAAACTGGAAATATAAAGTAAGAAATAGTTCCATATAGGAGCGCATATGACTATACCGTAGGGAGGATGAGGGAAAACAAAAATTTAACGTTGGATCGAAAAAACAAACGAAGCAATTGCCATATAATACATCAACAGAGCTAAACAGAAGGGAAAGTAGGCCACAAACGCCCACGTTTCCGAAGAGGAGAACGGGTGATTTGCCACGCGATTGCGATCGTTGGTTGATATGAACGAAAAAGCAGAAATAGTTGGCAAGATCTCATTGAGCCCAACGTGCACGTCTCTTCGCCGACGGTGTACTATGAGTATCGTGATAACCTACCAATCGGAGACCGCCAGCAAATTTGCGGCCTTATTCATCGCAAACCCTAACAGTAAGGTCACCACGACTTATGGCATCTATAATTTCTTTGCATACCGCGCACTTCAGATCACGACCACGTAACAATCGTTCACTGAACTTCCGGAAGCCTGTTTGAAGTGTATTCCTTCAGACAGTCCGATTCAAAGCTGAGGCCTCCTAAGACCTATATTTCATAATACAACGACAAACACGTGATTAGAAAACATCTTGGTATCTCCGTCTTTGGCTATCAGGATTTCGTTTAATTGCAATCACCTGCCTGTATGGCAGCTGCTTCGGACTCCCTTCTAATGACGTGCCATAGTCAACGAAACTGCCTGAGTATCAGTATGGCTTCAATCGATCGTTTAGGCAGCACAGTGCACACGGGAGCGGCTAAGATACCGCACAATCTATTTATGAAATGTTCACGTTTCATTGCCGTACAGCAGAGTAGACGGCAACACTGAGCGGTAGACAAGCAGCCTGGTTTTCACCCACAGGCTGTGGTTCATCCAGACAACTCTCTCGAAACGTTCAAAAACAGAGTTCGCCACACGAACTCCGACTCGCGGTCCACAGATAGATCCGTCGACAGACTGCTACAGGGTTTCTACTGTAGCCCAGATGATCTACAATAAACACGCTTGCAGACAGGAACAAACAATTTTACCCCAACCAGCGTAGGATCAACCCGGTGCATTACTCGCGTAACACACACTTCGCGAATGTCGCGTTGTCCCTCGACCACGTAGTCGAACAAATGGTGATAATCACTTCGTGGGCAAGTCCACTATGTGGTACCGTCCGCATCCAGTAGTAACCGGGTGTTTGCAGTGGCCAATTCGTGAGTAGTACACAGATGGAATAAGGCTATCACTGTTCCCGTTGACTGCACCAGCGTCGTGGGGTCCGAGGAATCCCGGACAGGTTTCAGAGTTGCACACAACTTAAGTACAAACAGTCGGTCACTCACTGATGTCAAGCGGACAGCTCATCATAGAATTGGTCCTTTGTGTCAACGATGCGACATACAGCTGGACCGTAAACACTAACAGATGTGGCAGACTTACATCGATCGAGCCTCAGGCGCATGGACATGGTTCGGGGGCTGCTGCCTTGCGGTTCGCCTATCATTAGAGAATCCATACGATCAGCCATTGTGAAACAGACATCATGCTTCTGAACACCTTTTGCCAGGCAACCTATCCAGTAGGAGGTGTACCCAGCACCTGCTTCTGTGAGCTTACCTTGGTATGGTGTGCAACCCTCGTCCCACCCGAGACTGCGACATCGATGCCATAGCTCAGGACCACGGCGACCTGTGAGGTGCGGCGTTCCGCCCGTCCAGTGCTGCACCGACCCATCAGCACACACACACACAGCAGGTCTCGACGGACAATGTTATGAAACCACCCACATGTTCCAAATTGACATGTGGGACTTGAAAATGAATCAGACTCGACAAATTGACTTGTGGGACAGAAGAAAGTAGGGTTCTCTTGGAAATCCCATCAGGAACATCTAACTTAGAGATCTGATCTACAAGGGAACAGGATATAGCGCTTTCTTGGGGATCCTATCGGGAGCCAATGACTCAAGAGTCTGACACACTTGACAGTGAGAGGCTAAACCAACCCGGATGTACAGTGAATAAGACGTTGACAACTTAGTCCAACTACTATGTGCACAGTGGATGTACTGTGAGCTGGAAAAATCGAAATCCTGGTAAGCGTCACCCGCCGAGATAGTAGAAAAGATCGGGATGTGCTCAAACAAACACATACGTGTCCATGAAATACACCTGCAGGTTGAGCTGATTCTTATGACAAGATCAACTGATGTACAACACACCACGGTGACCAACACCAGGCATAAACCGTACTGCTGAGTACACCATCGATGATATCAAATGAGGAATCAGCAGGCACTGCTCATATAACATAACGACTATTGGCGCTCCGAAAGTAGAGAATTATAGACTAGGTAAAATGGTGAATTCGTCGCCAAATATCAATTGTAGCACAGGCTCGATTGTAGAACTAATACACTTTTAAATGATGTTGACATTACTGATGAAATCGGAAGGTGACAGTGGACATGTTACTCTTACCAGCTACCAAATGGAAAACAATGAAATTCATTCACGTGAATTACAAACGGCAATTACACTTCACACTAGCACATGAAATCGTAACGAAGCGCCTTCAGACTTAGTTAACAGTTAAAGATATGAAGATACAAAGCTTCTCGGGATGCATGAAGCGTACTACTGAACTGACTAGAATAGCAGTTAGGAAGTAACAGACCTACGATACAACGATCAGGTTGGAGTACTACTACTCTAAAAACAGCTGAGTGACTCGAAAGGCAGATTACATCACAAAGAAAAATATACAGTGAACAAATTGATAGATTTTCACGGAACTCGTGATATGCAATAGACAAACAAACCAACGCTGACGATTTATAGATGATTTTCAAGATCAACCCTGATTCGGTGACAATGGTGGCATCAACACAAGTGCGTAAGATCAGTGTTTACGCTGTGTGTGCGTACATACTGTCCGAAATGTGTGAAAATGTTCGCACAAAAGTATGCTTGATGATTTAACTATAGATGGATTACTAACAGAAATGACTGCCAGTTGTGAGGCTATAACTCAATGTCCGAACTTAAACGTCACGTTATAAGAATCGGGCTAAAGCGAAAGCTCACGTGCACAACATTCAAAATAGTAAGTAGTTTGAACATGAATTTGATGTGGAAAGCTGTTGACATGTTCCGAATTAACAACTAAAAGATCCGAATTTAGCAAATCATTGAAAAAGGAAGAAAGAGACGAATCTCTCTCGATTTGACAGTTAGAAGGCACAGAAAGAAAAATGTTCGGTAGAAAAAGAAAATCAGAACATTTGTCAAACCTGTTCACAGGGATACATCGTATATGCCAAAAACAAATGGGGAAATAGACACAGCAGTCAAAAAGGACCTAAACTAGAGAGCACAGCAGCCGATGAATTGTGCCAACGTCTAAAACTGTATGTGTTAACCTGGTGAAAACCTAATCGCTCCACTGACAACCAAAACCCTAACTGAGAGCAACCCAACTGTTCCAGCCGATGATTAGTGTTATGATGTGACAATGAGTAAGTGAATGAATTATGATGTTGTGCCCGTCTTATTTATCAAGTGCTGCGTATGCCTTTGGACTAATTAGGTTATCGCAAGTAGCTTTATATGTGGAATTTGTGCCATTCAGTGACAAAGTACTTGCATAACTATTCACACCGTTCTGAAAATATGCGTCTATGACGCCACGACGACCATTATTTGCTTATGTGTGACCAGGGTCTTGCTCATAGCAACAAGTGTGTAAACTCAAACCTGCATGTAACGATGGGCCGGCCTGATAAATATGCTAAGATTACTGCACAGCTGTGTGTAAAAAATCATAATGGTAGTCCTCAAGTCGACCAGAACTGATTCCACAAAGGGTGAGGGGAAATACTCAGATATACAGAAGACAGGGCGCCCCAAAAATTTACAAACACAGACACATCTGTGTCTGAGCACTCTGCTACTGTGATGGAACAAGAGCAACAAGACGAAAGCAACCACCTGCAAGCGACCGCTGGATATTTTTCAAAAGTAGCTGTCCGTTTCAGACAATTGCGACATCGAAAGTAACGTTTAACTCCTTTCAAATAGACCAAGGTGTGTCTGTTTGTGCGACACTCCTCAGCGGCTTTCCAGGCACGATATTTGCACTATGAACAGGAGACAGTTGAAAAGAGAGAAAAGCAGAAAATTGATGAGATCCCAGTGTGAATGAAGAGAAAGATTAGTGCAATGCAAACAGGGAGGCTGGCTACGCACTGGAAGATGAGAACTAGAATGAATAACAGCCCAGAATCTTCCGATAAAGTTCACGCATTCTGTTCTCGTTTGGTAAATAAACAGATGTAATTAAAGGCTAGTTTGAGAAGGCCGACTATCACAGATACATACATTACCGCCATATCACCATTCACGTATAGGTTCAAGGCATCAACAGAGCACATCACGCTCTCTCGTTTCAAGTGGGAGTATCGGAAATGGACAAAGTAGTTAATTTTCAAGTTGACCATCACTCACATTTGAACTCAGCGTTCGCATTCAGATAGACTTTCCAGCCAGCCTCTTTCGAAAAGAAGCACTAGACTCGAGTTTCGCTCTCATTAGAGCTCGTCAGTGGTGCATATCCTTGCCACGACCGGGATTTGAACTCCGGACATTCCAATCATGAGGCAACCGTGTTAACCACTGCGCCATTGACCTCACATTAGGCACGACCGAATTATCAAATCTGAACG
>QNGE01005054.1:9472-26793 GCA_008508345.1 Paragonimus westermani | reverse complement strand
ACTGATGATGTCACCTCGCTTGGTGATGAAACGTTTGCAACCTAAATGCCAAGCTCGGCGAACATATCAATACCAAAACCATCAACCCGAGCTACAAACAACACCACCACTATTCCCAACCATCAGAGTTGCTCGTTTGCTAGACGACAAGCAATCAAGGACGCTGTCATCTTTAATCACGGTCAGTTGTGACCCCTGAGAGGGTTGACAGTCAAAAGACTACACAGATAATCCAAAACGAAATTAAAACTATGAAATGACGTTATGAACACTGATTGAACACATACCAGAAGCGTACGTGTGTACATTGCATTACCTACCTTTTGGGCCTAGCTGCATCTGGCGTAAACATATTCGAAGTCTGCAATGTGTACACACCAGGATTTTTTGGAGGTGGGTAATCACCAGTGTATCGTCGTGCAGGATTTTTAAAAATGGACATGCTGTTGTTGAATAGAAAGAACAAACCAGAACAGCGATTAAATCAGAGTGAGAAAAAATCAGTCAACGTCGAGCAAAATTATAATTTTTCACCAGCGCAGGCGTCCTTCCAACTATATTCAGATCAGATGAACAGGCGAACCGCAGGTTTGAAATGCAATGACCCAACACAAGTATCAACTGGCAGTGTGAGTGGGACATGCCAAAATAATGAAATGGCACAAGCCCGTCAGTTGTGTCGACGTCCAGTAAGTTGAGAAAAAATTTGAACACGGACATTTGAAGCGAACTTATCAACTATGTACACGTTTGGACAGAGGTACAGGACTGATATTTTAACACAGGAGTGCTCCGCGATAACGACTATTGAAAATCAATAATAATCATAGAATTGTAGGCTTGAGTCCCAATCCCTTCGATAACTCTTTTTAGGCAGACTGGTATTATCCTATCTGTATGTGGTTCAAAATGCCGTGTGAAAGCCAACGTCTGTAGAGTGCAAGCTAAAAACCTAACCAGTGCTTGATTTCGTTCGACGTTCACAGTGGTAGACCGATATGATCACGTCTGGCTGCACAAACCAGGAAAGCCAGAATTATGAGAACAATCGACCGCAACCGTTAGGCAGATACGCATCTGGGCAAAACAGACACATCATGAAGCTTAGGATACTGGTAATCAGAGGCGGGATGAATAAATTGTACACAACCATAATTTCTAGAAAACATTGTAAAATAGCTTCAACTTCTGACAAGTTTGAATTTACAGTGTTACAACAGACAAATGGACTTCAGAACGGTGTCACTCATACTGATACATACTTACCGATGAGTAACGCTTTGGAAAGACGTTCAAACAACTCCAGTATACTTCCCCGTAAGGCTGTGGCCAGCCTGATATCTGGGAAATTCTCCCTCAATGTTAGAGCAGTACTAGAATTTTCACACATACGAAGTTTGCCAAAATACCCAAAGTTTATCCTTGAGACTAAAGTCAGATGTGGACACAGACAACGCCATTACGGTGACCTGATTATTCGACAGTCACCTTACAGTAATATACGAGAGGAATATCGGACCACAATCCTGCTCGGACACTGCTGATTCATCACCATCAATGAATATTGAACGCAATAACAAATATGCAGTGTTTCGGGGTAAATTCAGGAACCTTATTTGTTCTTCGGAAACGTAAGTTTGCTATTTCACTAACTGGCATTGACACCCAAACTATGGTTCTGCCTCCTTCGTTTGATCTAGCACAACGCTTTTAGACCCCTTTTTGTCAATACGGCAGCATTTTGCAGAAGGCAGACTGGACGCTGACAAGTTCACTGGAAATCAAACTTGTTATGTCAAACTGAAGGCAACTTGGTATTGCTCCTATTGATAGCTCTAGAGTAGTAGGCACAGCATGATCTAGCAAACGTAGACTCATGAAAATTATTACGAGAAAGAAGGGGTTAGCGAAAACTGATTGGGAACACAAACCGAAAAAAAAGCAAAACGGATCTTAACAAACTGTGGCACAAAACACACCTGGAATCGAAGAAGCCTGGACGAGAAGAGCTAGCGGCGAAATAGGCTTTTTTAACATGGAGATCGCAATAGCGACAAACGGATCTGCACAATACAAGAAAGCAGATGAGAGAGAGAGAGCGATATACGCGATCCAAATGGAGAACGCGAAAAAAACCATCACAGTATTTTTTGAGCCTGATACTCAAAAAGTAAAATCCAATTTACGGCAATCCTTCGTTAGATACCAGCTTACTAGTGCTAACGGCTACGATCCGGAAACTGTGAAACGGTATCCTGATATAAGGAACAATATGCAACCAACTCACATAAGAAACGATACTCTACTTTCCATGCTCACAGTATCGACCTGTTAGAGGCTATGACTAAACGACAGCCCACTTGCTCTCAGGTGGCTGAATAGTGTCTACCACAATGTGGCAATTTGCAAGGAATTCAGGAGCGACCTTGATGGCCCCAGTCATTTACACTAACGACAAAGAGCAATTGAAATCCCGATAGCAATCACAAATAGGCGCGCAATGAGACAAGGAAACGTTTTTGTCTGCTTTAAGCCACGAGAAGTAGCTTAAGAATGGTCAAAACTTTTGACGATCGTAATACAGGTAATCAACAGAATGCTCACCTCGAAAAATCGGAAAGCTCAACCCACGGAGGTAAACCATTTCATGAAACCAACACGAATCGCAAACAAATTGGCGTTGAGGAGGGGTAGTTTGAACCCAACAGCCATACCTAGCTAACAGAACCCAGGAATTGGATATAACCTAGTAAACTGGGTGGTTCCTGCGAATGGTGATCATAGGAAACAAAACGAAGGATGAGCAACACAGCTCGGCACACTCGCCTACCGAATAGTACACAAATTTTGTAAGAAACTGAACCACATGTGACTATCAGCAGCCGTGATATCCGGCCATTGCTTTTGATCGCGCCGTATACTTCGCCTACACGCATGTTGCATATGACAGTGAACAGTCTACGTTACATGAGCTAGGAACCTAAACTACACTAAGTCATCAAGAAAACAAACAGCTTCGAATCGTGTTGGACATCCAAAAGGACGCGAAACAGTTGCTCAAGCGAATAAAAATATCATGAACCTTTTCCTCATCTTAGCACTGTCCAGAAACAAACCAAAACAAAATGTAATATATGACTGAAAGGTAACCGTATAGAGAACTTGTAGCATCCCAGGAAGTTTATGTTGGGAAACGAGTAGTGGGAAAATTTTGTAACAAAGCAGTATGTCACATTAAAGGATTAACAGACAACTGTCTGAGGCCGATGCAATAGGAACTTGTGAAAAGTGTCAGAGATTTAGACAAAACTGAAGATCGTTAAGAAGATGAGATGACCAAGAAATAATGGTAAAGGTCTTTACAATCAAATTTTTGAACTAGGTTCCAAAACCACCAACTTTCTAGCTGTTCGCACAAAAGACTACAAAATGTGGTCAATCATTTATAACAATAGATCGACAACAGAACTAGTGCATACAAATGAGAGGAAAAATCGAAATATAAGTAAAGAGGGGGTTGCGTAGTGGTAAGTTAATAGCTCAAGGTGAGACAGCAATAATGTTGATCCAGCTGTGGGAGACACTCACCTACTGATGAACACGAGAGTTTCAAGAAACACGTAAACCGATCACATGATTAACTACTGACAGACAGGTTGTTTCTGATCCGATTGCAAACTCAGAAGAGACTGGAAAGGCATACTAAACGTGTAAGATGCTCACTTATTCACTACATGAAAGCACGGCTGGCCCGATTTGGAGGTTGCGGAACAAATCGCGTAATCCGGCGACTGACCCAGAATCATTAAGTGTTGGGGGGATTGCAGCGTGATTCCTAAATCCTTCTCGCTTGCGAAAGTCTACAATACAGTGTGGGAACGTGCAGATAAAATATGAGGGTTCTTTTTGAAACCTCAGAGACAACAGGTTGTGGAAATACAGCCGTAAATAGGTAGCCGCATATTACGTGTTAAAAATATGTTTGACACTGCAGAACATCTTTTGGGTTTAGCCCATACAAAATTTGAAGACTTCCTGGATAAGAGAATTTAGGGTGTAAACGACTCAAGTCTGCAGCTGTGGTTCAAAAGACAACCCTCATCAACATCGTTTTACAGCAAATCGCAGACAGCACAAACAACGATTGACATTTCGTAATAAAAAAGAAACCGTATATTGCAGTGGTATGACAGCCTGCGGGTCACCATCGCACAATGAGCTGTGCTGAGTAGCATCATTCTCTTAGCAAAGATAGTTATTCATGTAGGAGCAGCCAATGTTAAGCAAGTAGGCTTTACCTGTTGTCTGGGGGAGCAGATTGTCATCGGGTGAACACTGATGTTTCAATCCTCAGAAAGAGAAGCTAACCAAAGATGACCCATTGTGATTTTCTTTAACCAAAGAGTTTCGATAGGATACTAGTCGAACTCTGTTTACGTCCACCAAGTAACGGCAGATGAGATAAAGCTTTTGGGGGAGAAAGCGATCTGTATATTCGGCAGGTGTACGGTATTACTGTATGAACCAAGATGAGGTATGTCGTATGATGACAAGCGGACAGCTGTGGGTGATATCAAATTAACTAAAACGACGTGAAAACCAGGCAAATAACCGCAACAAAACCCTTTACCGCATACCGGCCAACAGCCGACTAAGACATCGGGCATTAGATAATTCAAACATAAACACAATGAAGGGAATATCTCAAACAAACCCTAGCTACTGAGCAGGCTGTCTAGTGGATCAGGTTTCCAAAGCGAATGCTCTGGTTAGGGTCCCTAGAAAAAAAAACAACTTTCATCCAAAGAACAGCATTTTCATCATAACAGTGATTTTATTAGTCTCCTGTCTATTGTAATTGTTTACATACCACCAACCAGTCTCGTGCTAGCCCATAAATTGATTAACCATTGGCTAGCTGGACACAAAAGCTTTATTCACATGCCTCCTGGTCTTATTCCACCGGGTTCACACTGGGTACGTGGTGTGTGAATAAAACCATAAGCGGTGCAGCGCAAGCCATCCGTAGTGATGATTAAGCACAGGCGTCCCTTGGATTCGGTCACTGTGACAGGCTAGTTTGAAAAGAATGCCGCCAGCGACCACCATTGAAGTAAAGGAGAAATATACGCACACGATGAGATCACGGCAAATCTTACCAACAAACAGAACGAAACGAAGAAGGTAAACGAGATAAGGCTTACTGATGGTTCTTTGTGTTGATTGAGGAATCTGAGTCAATATGAGTCGTGAATGAAGTGATTAAAGTAGTGTAAGCTTCAGAAATCCGATCTAAGGTGTAAATGTCTAGCCAGAATTCATGCATTTCTCTTTAAGAGTTATCAACCTTTGGGCTATTGGCAACCGTGTTTAAAGGTGTTTGGAAAAAATCGTGAGACAGCCTACGAAGGCCATGAAAGATACGCCAAAAAAAATTTAACCGGCGTAGTCCGTCGGATCGAAAACCACAGAACATAAACAGCAATGGCTAGAACCATGATAATTAGTAGAATGCCTGCAACTGCAACACTACTGGTCAATTTTTGTCATTTGATTGGTTGGTGTACGTTCCGTCTTCCATATCAATTGTCTGAAATTCCGCCACTGTTGTGAGTAAAATCGACGAAAACACGAGACGGCGCTCGTAGGAGGGAGTGGAAGGTGGAAACGTACGTATGCATTTATATCTTTACTATGTGGTATTTGGTTCAACATTTACAAAGGCTCTAGTTGAGCAACTAACCTCACGGACCAGATACATGAATCAAGTGTTAAAATTTAGTTGCAGCTGACATTCAGGGAAAAGGCACCACGATATTGCAACCAGCCAGGAGAGAGCAGTACGAACGCCTCGAGTGTCTCATCCGAAATAACTGTAAGAGCCGATTACCGCACACACCATCTGTTCATTGCATTCGACATGATGCGACTGAGTAATTTTTACGAAAAGCTACAAAGACTGAATCTATTAAAATGAGGTGCTCGTAAGTGCTGCCATTATTCAGAACAACTGTATTAACACTGTTCAACTGCATTTGTTTCAATTGGCGGTTTGGTGGTCCATATATTCAGCTGTGCTCACACCGAGCCGATCGATTCACGTCATTGATCTAGCCAATATAAGTGGTGGTCGAGCTCTCGCCGATGGTGGTGCAAAACCGGACCGAATCCGAAAATTTGCTTAATGGAAAGCTGAAAATGAAATAACCTTCAGGCATACATCTGTGTCCAACCTCAGCCTTTATGTGACGCCGCACATCAAGCTGAGAGGAGATGTGGTCGTCTGTCCATGAGCAACATGCAGGCCAAATTTCCCACTCAACCACCTCCGAACTGGTTCCGGTAAAGTAGCACACGTTGTATGTCACACTAAAGTAGGAACATAACGGTTGCCTCAGCGTTCGGGAAAGTAGAGGAAGCATATTAGATAATGCAGTAGACTCAGATATGTTTCACAGATTAACCTGCAGGTGGAAAGGACGAGAAAGCGTCCCACCTGGAGACAGTTAAATTAATGATTAGACTTTAGAACATAGTTAGATGAGAGAAGAACAGAATACATAGCAGCATCTCAACAGATCATTCCCCGTTTGCATTAGAGCAGGAACAAGTGGACAGCAAAGCTAAACGTTAACCCTAGTATTAGGGCTGAAAATGGTGATCTCACAAAAGCTGAGTCGTACCCACACTGTTTCAACCGTGAGGTGATGAATTCCAACATCCATTACGCAGATATCCATAAATTAAATTGGTGAAATTGTACAGTATTTATCTGACATGCGGTTTATGAAATTACGTGGCACCAAGTGATGCGGACAAACGCGAAGCGTCAACGGTCCCTTACAGCGGAGTCTGACATCGGGCGTGGTCCTAAGACGGCGATCACACTGCCTTCAACTTCCTTCCATAACTTCTCATGTGATCTCCCGAACAAGAATAGTTTCACACAGCCCGAAGAAGAACCAGGACCAACTTGAACCAAGTCGCTTAGACACCAAACCGAATAGACACGATCGTTGCGCGAACGGCGAGGGGCCAGCTTGGATCCGATGACCCCAACCACAACACAGTCGTCTGCGGTAGCCGAACTGGATGTGCGTGCACGTTTGGCAGTAGATGTAGCGAGTGCCGTTTGAGATCGATGACGCTGTATGTACTGAATTAGACTGAGAACTTGGCGGTCTGCCGTACGAGTTAGCCAAAGTTCCGATGAGATTCTAGAACGACTGAAAGCACAGGAGGACGTTAGTCAAATCAACAGGGGTGAACAAACCCAGTGGGATTAGCGTGAAGTCAAAATTGTTTCCATGAAAAGTCCATCGACACAAGTAACCGTCGCGAAAAGAATGACAATATTATTCAGAGCTTGAGTTTGCAACCACTTGTGGTGAAATAATAACGGCGATGTTCTTTTTAAACGTATGCCACAAACCAAACGAATGTGGATGAACAGTGACCAGAAATGGAGACCATCAGCGTAAGTAAGCGTACAAACAATGCAACAATTTTAGTAAATGTAAACCTACGGAAAAAATTAGGCAGTAAAGGTCAATACGAAGACAGTAAAACTGTTTTTTAGTCCGAAAATAAGGCATCTGAAATCATTCCTAAGACTCGACAGCTTAACAGCGCATCTTTAAAAAGCTATCTTTTACAGAGGTGTCTGTGAGAAAAATATCATAACTAGACAGTGTTACCCCGATGCCTTCGCCGTGAAGGCACGATAAGGGTTATCTTACATAGCGCGGATGGCACGATTATAACGCTGTCTTTGTTGAGGAGCCGCAACGAGTTGTCCATCCATTTTAAGCAACATCTTCAACTTTCTTTGTCAAGGCAACACTACAAAAGACATCTGGAGTATATGAAGGGGATTTGAAAGAGAATTCACAAAGGACCACTAAAGAGATTCATACTCACATGACTGCTTAGTAGGGCAAGGTTAAATGGGGGGACACGAAATCACAGTATAGGGCTTTTAAAATTCTTGATGTCAACAGAATTTCGCTTTTCACGCGAAGCCAATTAAAGATTTTTATGGGAATAGCAGTGGGCACCGAAACCTGCAATTCAACAATTGATATGGTTCTAAGGCCCATACTAGCTGAGGGCACACTTGAACTTGAGTGAGATGCTGGACGAACTATTCTCGCCTAGTGTACCCCAGTAGCCAAACCTACCACATTGACTACAGGAAGATTTTTCTTACTGCATCCATATTGTAAGTTCACTTTGGAAGTTAGTGAAATGTTTCCAAAATTGACCGTTGCATGTACTGTTGTAGAGTGCATGGAAAAATAAGATGTGAGCAGATGGCGTGATCAACCCAACGTTATGTGGTGGTTAAGTCTGCCGGGTTAATCTAGTTCAGTACCCTGGTGATAACACAGAACAAGTCAATAGCGAAGCGATACGCACGCCCCAGATCGCAGATGGGAATAACACAAGCGTTATCTCAAACTGAACAAACCCCATCTATGGTAACAGCCTTCACATCCATTTTAACCATTCAGCTGGCCCACTTCGAAAGAAAGCACTAGAGTGAAGTCGCGCGCCTGTCAACTATCAGTACTCATTATCTAGTGAACCGTGCCTGGTTATTCTATCTACGTCTGTATGTTATCCAGACACCCTAGAAGTATGCAATGATGACGGCACTAACCTCACGGGGATCTAAACGGAGCTATGTTACTGCTCTGAGGACACCTAAACCATAGAGGTCGAGTAAGTGTTTGTGCCAAAGCAGCGTACAGTAGTAATTTCATTCACATATTTGCGGACATAGGGAGTTGGGGCTGGAAAGGGCGGTCTCGTCCATTTTTTTCTATTAAATCACTGTATAAGTAACAGGGGAACATTAGATAAACTTCCATTCCTGGTCTACGATTTAGAATTGTGGCACGCACTGACTATCAGTGATCTGTAATCGCCCAGAGTAGCACAGAACGTACCGCCCGGGTGTGTGGTGGTGACTGAAAAGTGATTAAAAGCAGGTGAAAACTTGCACAATACTTAGCAAACGTCTTTTAGAGCCGTTGAACTTGTGAGTATATTATATTGCTTTAAGATAGATCAAGGTGATTTAATAAAGGTCAAAAGTCGAAGAAGGGAGGCAGTTTTAAATACTAAAGACTCTACGCACTCTTCCTAGGGATTTTGAGGTGGGAGCTTACAGGCGTTCGTAGGCTTGAAAGGCATTGACAGAACAGTGAGCACAAACAATGTCAGAGGTGCTTAAGTTCATGATAAGGGCACAACAGTTCACTTTAAAATCAGGAGAACGTCTGATGCAAGTTGATCGTAGTTGATATACAGAGATACCTAGTAAGCCTTTGGAGGTCGGTGGTATGAATGCTTGCACATGTCTGTTGCTGTTCACGAATTATCCCACAATCTTTTTACTTGATTCTTCTTATCAACATCACTTTTGATTAACCTTGACGTGGCTGTATTTTTGGGCCGTCATTTTGTTGTCAAATAACCGTTTTTGTTGGTATCATTACTGCGTAGGTTTGTTTACACTTTGGTAATTTTTCGTAACAGTGATACATTATAATATCAAATAATTCGTTTAGTATCTTCAGTTTGGAAGATTAATGATAAACAAATGTTCGCAATAAAGCCTAGGCACACGAAACAAAATCAGCTACGACATGTGCGATGGCTCTAATCAGAATGCGATCGAAGGTGTATGTGTAGAGTCCAGGGTAGGTAGAAGCACAGATTGGACTTTAATGACGTGTGCAGTATTGAACACATCTACTTCACCTGATGGAATCATGTGTGAGTAAAGGCTCGGACATATCAACGCACAACACTCACTGGTAAAGCGAACCGTTGCGCATTGGCCTAAGATCTAATAGCACTCGGAAAGGTAATTTAGAAAACATTTCGCCGAAACATATACTTCATACGATTTCCTTAAGTATGCTCGCTTCACGGAAGGCGCTCAGACAGGTTATGGGGGCCTTGCTCGTGTCGCTCATCAACATCGGCAGATGCTGTCTATATGGTAGAGGAGTTTGCGGTCATCTACATCGATAGTCAGAAACCTCCATGGCATGTCGCAGTTGATAGCATGCTTCTATCCGTAAGGTCGCTGTCACCCTTTTTCACGAACCTCCAGTTTTTCTTGCCGTTATTTTCTCCTAAGATATCCGTACTTAGTTACTGTTCCGCTATTGCGTACAGCACTTTCAGGACCAGCAGCAGCACCAGCCATAATATACTAACGAATGGGGATCGAATAGGAAAATCATGACGACCACAACAGACTAAATCTTAAGACGGTTCGTGCTGAACGGGTGAGTGACAATAATCGATAAAAACGCAATCTTGATTAGTGCTAACTCACCCCAATATGTTTCGAACGTAGCCATAAGTCCACCGGGTATTAAGCTGTACATGCAAATGGAGCACAGACAGACGCCGTTGAACGAGTCCGAATGGCAGCATTGAATTCGGGAAGGAAAACAGTATGCAATGCCGGCTGTTTCGTAGTCGGTGGCAACTAGGTGAATCGCCGAAATTTAATCCACTCAATATGTTTACATTGCCACTCTTAACCCTGGTAATTTTTGTTCAAACGATCAAAGAACCTGGTTTTTTCGAACCACACCACATTTCTCCGGTCAACGTTGGGTGGGTTGTCGGAAAATGTCAGCCTCATAATGGTCTGAAATATTGTACCAGTCACACTGCCTGTTCGGAGAAGTCTGCTGGCTATAGGTGATAAAGTTCAGACGAGATATGGTGGCTCCTAAAACTCGGTGTCACCAATTCAGTGAACGAACCAACAGACTGAATGAATCAGATCGCCATAAGACTGAAAATGCTTGGTGATAAAAGCGTGTCCATCGATCACCAATAATGAGACGTCTAATTAAGAAATGAACAGTATAAATCCCAACACCGGATGACATTTGGCTGAAGCTATATCAAGCGAGTTTGCTTACAAGAGTGAGTTTAGCACGAACACTTCGAAAGTTACGGTTGGAGAAAGAACCGAGGTAGCTGATATTTCAGACTAGACTTAGTTGTTTCCAATGGCCATCATTATGTTTGGAATTGAATATAGTCACTCAAGTCACTCAGAAGCGCTTAGTAAAGACCTTAGAGAACGAAAGTCTCTTGTCGTAGAAAGGCAGTTAAAGAGCAAAGGGAATATCCAGAAGATCTCCGAAGTGATAACTGGAACGCGGCATTCGTTTGGTGGTATTTCTAGTCACAGAAGGGGCTTTTTGGTGGAAACTTGTTTACGTCTGAGGGCTTGAAAGCGAACCCAGAAAAAATGAGTTGTGGCGGAAACGCCAGTACCACAGGGAATGCACATGGCGTCGTGTTTGGACGTCAGTCAGTTAGCCACTTTACGCACACCGGTGTCATGGACATGAGAGGAAAGGCAACAACTAGCATTGCATTATTGGCGCACTATGACCCTGAACACCAGTTCTTGGTCAAATACGGTAGTTGTCCAGATAGCCTAGCAACAGTGCTGCCAAACAATAATACACAAATAGATTAAAGTGGTGGAAGCCACGGTGATGAAGTGTTTTAGCGCGGACACCACCGACACAGATCACATACATTTAAATGTTTTAATGAAAAGGCACGGAGCCCAGGTGTCTGCAAAGAATGCATAGTGCAGTATAGGAACATTATACTGAGCTGAGCTATCAAGCAGGAGGCGTATTTCTGATACTCTCATGGGTTTATGCATTCGATTCGAGGCCAAAATTTTATATACGAAACGCCTTGATATAATAGTGGCCAGCCCGAGAGACTAGCACAGGCAATGGTCGAGGGCCCAATGACGAAACAACCAATGGTGAGAATCCCGCAAAGGTGGCCACTGGTGAGGGGGATCGTCAACTGAACACGCGGCGTAGTATAACGATCGTGACCTGTTCACTCTGAATGATGAGCAGATCATAATTCTCAAACCTCACAAGCGAAATCTTTCCAAGAAGCCCATATTGCACACAAACATAAAGTAAACAGTTTGAAGTCGAGTGACGAGGATGCGAGAAACGCTTATCAAACGATAGTGACATTTAAAATCCTCGGGTCACAACAACGGAGGAGCATAAGCAAGCATTGAACAAAAATATCAACAGCCATGCGAACCATTTGTGAAGAGCTCTGTTTCAAGGAAGCACTTCAGATACGATAGAAGTGGATTTCTGCTGATTCCGCATACGACAGACACCGTTGCGAATTTACGAAGGGTCTGTGTAAGGATCGTGAGGCTTAATTTTCCTTGACTCGTGATTGGACTGGCCGTCGGCAAAGTGATAATGAGACTACATATGAGAAAGATAGCTCACGAATTTACAGCTTGTCGCGACGACCTGACAAATGGGCTGAGCACTCCGAGTAACAGTTCAACCGACCCGTAGCAGCTCATTTGGCTGTAGATGATGGAGATTGTGTGGTCAGTTATGACACTGCGGATAGTTCTTTGTCAAAAACTGAAGTAGCTTTGGAGCCTGAATTACTGAAATGGAATGAAGCTCCAGTACTTTCTAAGGATGGCCGTGAAAAATTGCTTTCTGGATTGGTCACACTCCTCCGATTCGTATGAGGCCGAGGAGGTGTCTCATAACTGGTGCTTGTCGACAGTCATTCTCACTTTCACAAAAGGTACCAGGAATCAGTGTGACAAACATGGAGATACTAGCCTTGTCTCGATCACACACAAGCTGTTCACAGATTCACACAATGCAGCAACATCTGAAACAGAAAATTATATGCTAGCAGAACAAGTAAGTTTCCGACACGGTCACTGGCGTACCGATTTGATCCTCAGCTTGCGATAGACACTAGAATATCAGTACTCCTTCCCTCAGCTAACGGTCACGATATTGTTGGACCCAAAGGTTGACAGTGACTCGGTTGCCTGGAGTTGTTCCCACCGCAGAGGAGCCCCATTGAAGAATGCCAATTTGTTGAAGTTGTCATATGCCCACTCTGAGTTCCGTTTGCATTTAGCAGCAGCTATCTCGAACGTTCTCCAGAGGTGTCTGATCTGGTCCTTTCAATTTTATGATGGACGACTTTCTGAAAGGAGCGCTCACAGATTTGGAGGGTCTCAGAGCGGAATTTCCATTAGGCAGTAAGCTGACAATAAGTACGCGAACGACATTGGTTCACTTAGTTCCTCTACAGAGAACACGCCGACCATACTAAATAGATATTATCGGTATGGCAAGCACTGCACTCTCAAAGTGTGAAGTGCTGTTACAAGACTGGGATGGAACTGACTCCGTATTTGCTACTGCAAGCAGGCCCGTGAAGATTGCCGATCGTGCGACCTATCTGCAATGTCATTACGTCAGCTTGTAGTATTGCTGACGAGATACCCACGAGGATAACGAAGGCACGTAGTGCATTCGTCAACCTGTCCCAAGTGTGGAGTCGCAAAAACGTTCATTTGCCGTCCGAAAGCGGAGTTTACAATGCGTGTGTGCGTTCATTCTTGCTTAAAGCTTCCGAGTCCCGGCTCATTTGTGTGGAAGGTGCACACAAGCTCGCGGCATTCGATCACTGTTGTCTCTGCCAATTAGCCTGTATCAAGTGTTCTGACTTTGTGAGCGCGTGTTTGGGGAATGTACAAGTTCGTAACCAATAACCGAGATGGTGAAACTGCAGTCTTCGCTAACTGGGTCATGCGCTTCGTATGTCAACGGAGCATCTTCTTTACAACACACTGTTCGGTGTAGCTGCTGATGGCGTGTTCACAGTTACGAAAGCCTTGATCATGTTGCTGAGCAAGGTTAGTAGATGCTGTCTATCTGTTGAGGGAACCGTGAGTATCGACAGCGCTGAATGGAAACATTCTGATATAGCATTGCGCCGTATTCAGTGACGCTCTTGTATCTGCAAACGTGTTGACTATTCCGTTTCATGAGACCGATTGTTTTTTGTTTGTTTTATTACTCGATGAATTCGCGCACCACTGTCAGGACCTACAGCAGCCCGAACCACGGCTACCACGCACACGATTTGAGGCTGAAAATGATGATGATATGCTTGAACAAAAACCGGGCAGCAGTTTGGCAGATTTGAAAATTTAGAAGAGATCCAGATGCGAAGACTTGGGACTTCTGTTGGATCCGACCCGGCGACAAACGGCATGCTCCTATGGGGCAAGTGCTCTACCACCTGAGCAACGAAGCTACGCCTGAATATCAGAACTTCCACATTTGGGCTCAACTGAACGTTCAATTCATAGTGCCTCATATGGAACCCACCAAATGATGTAGAAGATTGAGTGACCAAGACAGGTACCTCAATCAGTTCACGCATGAATCCACCAACGACATTGATAACCGATGAAACCGTATCACTGAGAAGTAATTTGGCATCATAACCCAGCTGGTAGAACACTTGCTGCGTCCGAGAATTCTCTTTCTGTCATTGGCTCGAGTTCAGCCGAAGTCCAGATTTTTATCAATCGGGTCCCTTTCAAAACATGGACAGTATTGTCTCCAGCACTCAGCTCACATAGACAAGTATATTGTACATTCACGGACAAAACAAACGGATACGGTCCGTTAGAATCGGGTGGTCGTGTCGGATCTTCCAAAATTGAGAGCGGCTCTCTGTCGGTTCGGCATATCTTTATTTACGTGTGCTGGCTTCTCGAGATGGCTTGAGCAGGTGACTTGCCGAGTATTGCTCAATTTTCACCCTTACTCTCTATTTTTGTCATCTCTCCGCATGCAATGGTCTCGGTAGATCCGTTTTTTCTTGTGAAACTCCTTTGAGAGGGAAATAGATTCAGCGGATATTTCGAACAGCCGAACTGATGGTAGCCTTCGAATCTAAGAATACCACCAGTGAAGATGGTGACAGTTATCCGGTTATACTGCAACTGTACAGGTCCCGTTGAGTACATTCACTAACAGCATGCCTTAGTAACCTTGTGATTTATTTCCGGTGTTCGTTGGGTTCCTTCACTCACCTTGGTCTTGACCATTTAATGATGAGTACCACCTACAGTCTTGCATTTACGAAAAAATGAAATAACTGCAGCACACACCAGCCTTAAAATTCGGGCTACCTGTATACAACCTTGAGTTGATTGTGTTTGGCGTTGAGATGCACAGGTCAGTTTTCATGTGACTGATTCTACCTGTGTTGAAATCCGGCACTCGAAATACAGAAGCAGTATGGCACACGTATTTATAACAGTCTCTCACTTTTATCAGCGTGTTACGTTCAGACATCAAATATACGACCGTGCCGTTTTTCTTTTGAAGAAAGACGACCAAGTGGTTCACTGAACGCACCTATTAGCACTGTGCCCGGTGTGCTCCAGAACATCACCGAGGAGGTCATAGAACGCATCTCTAATAGCACCTGAACTAATGTTCGCTAGGTTGGACGTTCATACAGTAACCGAGGCACTTTTATGGTTTGCGTTGACAGACTTAAAGTGACATACTGGGCTTAACAGTGGGCAAAAGAATTCTCATCGAGATCCCCTTGAACAAACAACATTCTGCTCTAAAAACCCCTAGACCGGCAATACCATATGATACACTTTTGCGTCTGAAAAGCAGCATACGCCAAACTGTAAACTCGTGGTAGCGCACGCCAGGACAGTTTGCTGAGGTATGGATATAGTCTTAATTCTCCCCAGTTTACTCTAGAAGATAACTTTTACTTGTAGATTGCGGGTATGGGTAAAATTAGGTAGGGAATTTAAACGGGAAATGGATAGTTGTTGAATATTGTCAATATCAACAAGGGGATAACATCTTGATCGTTCGTGAATTGAGGGCTCCACTTTGAGTCACATTCAAAAGTCTGCCCTGAAGGAAAACAGCAGAGAAGGTTTCCTTGGAGACCATGGTTGGCGGCATCCGATTCGGATTAGCCTGTCACAGTGACCGAAGCCAAAAGACGCCTGCGCTTATCCATCACTGCAACTGGCTTGCGCTGCACCAATTGCAGTTCCACCAACACACCTTAAACCCGAAGGAATAAGACCGGGAGGTGTGCCAGTGAGGCCTTTCTGTCCAGCCGGCCAATGCTGGTTAGCCACTTGATTGGCGAATAAGGAAAGGGAACTCTTACCTCTCGGAAACTAAACAGAGAGGCTGCAATGACGAGATCTAAACTACAAAGAAAGATTTGTGAAGAAGATGGGGATGAAAAGCAAATTTCTCGCTCAACTATGAAAAGCCAGGCAGACCATTCATCATACAATGCACCAACAAAGCCGAAGGAAAGAATGGATAGAAGTCCACAGACACACACACACAGACTGACTGACTGGAAAACAGACAGAGACACAAACAGTCAGAATGACAAACAGACAAACACACAGACAGAGAACCATTGAAACAACAACAAACAAACAAACACATCAGAGACCATACCCAGTAACACAGGCTCACGTGACAGAAAAGGCATTGCCCAGCTCGAGGGCGCAGTGGATAAGACTGTAATGTTTTGTTTGAGTTATTGCTGGCAGTTACCGGTGTATCTCAAACGGCATCGGACGTATGAGTGACAACAAAGATTTTCCGACGGTCACATCATCATCATCACCATAGACAGCAATACATCAGTGGTTCACACCAATGCTTAACTGCCACACAACCATGAAGAAACAGCAAACCCTATATAGAAAGAGAGAAGGAAAAAAGATGGGACGGGAAGGGACGTAACTATTGAAAATGACTACGTCCATATTCAAACATTCAACATCAAAGTGCTCGTCTACACCTTGCCAACAAACAACCGAGCTGCAAGTGAGAGTAAGGCGTCATCAGCAAGACAGCATCCTTACGGCTTTCACTGCCCCTCGTCATTAAATGCACCCACTTCACAGTCAACTCGAACAAACAAAGACAACATTCACGCCACTCAGCTCGACTAGCCGCCATCTCACCTAGAAACTCCAGTCACCGACTCTGAGTCGCGAGGGTCCCAGTCCGCGAGACGAACTCGATCCCTACGCCGAGTCATTATCTGTCCACCTCGCACCTCACACCAGTCGGTCGCAGTGTCAGCGAACAGTGCTCGAAGTGGAAGACGAATAGCTGACATCCTTAATACGTGACCTAACCGTCTAAGCCTGTGCAAACGTAGAGACTGGACGAAAGAACTCGTTTGAGAAATCACTACCAAACACCCGCTTCCTAACCTCCTCGTTACTTACGCGCTGGTGCCACCCGATACGAGTGATTGAACGCAGACATCGGTGGTCAAATACTTCAAGACGGTTCACGTCTTCTACCCTGACTGGCCAGGTCTCGCTACCGTAAAGTAATACGACCCTCACCGTTGTCTTATATACACGACCTTTA
>QNGE01005053.1:0-40472 GCA_008508345.1 Paragonimus westermani | reverse complement strand
TTATTAGCCAATCAAGTGGCTAACCAGAATTGGCAGGCCGGACAGAAAGGCCCCACTGGCACACCTCCCGGTCTTATTCCTTCGGGTTTACACTGGATATGTGGTGTGTTGTTGGAACTGCAATTGGTGCAGCGCAAGCCAATTGCAGTGATGGCTAAGCGCAAGCGTCCTCTGGCTTCAGTCACGGTGACAGGATAACCCGAATCGGATGCCGCCAACCTTGTGTTTGTGTAAAGGGGTAGACGTTTATCTACTTCGAATGGGCAGCATTTATTTGAAAAAATACATCAGATCATTAATCGGGCTAAAGTAATTCGCATGACGTCGTGACCATGGTCTATTTGGCCAAAATCAAGCATCTATTGGTTCGAAAGGATTATTGCGCTCATATTTATAGCACACTTCACACTACTTCAGAAATCTTTCACAATCCAAATAAGTACCCAGACACTAGCAATAACCTTCATTTCCGTTTCTCCCGAGTGTTCGGCGTGAAATTTCTCGAACAGTTTTCACACCTACTGTGGCGGGATTATGCGACTGCCACGGAAAATGCAACCACCATGTTTCCAATAATGATTGATTGTAAATCATCAATAATTTCCGCGTTTTGTTTCTGACAGTGCTGGATCTTGATCCGTCAATCCGCTGTTCACTCATAATAGACGCTCTGTTTAAGTGATGCATGAGGTTGATCAACTCGGATGGTTAACACAATGATGTCGGCCTTGTTAGGAGAAGGCGACTCAAGGTATCAGGTATGGTGATCCTGACTGCAATGGCATAACAAAAAGTGTGACGCTGGGTACCAAGAAGCAAAGCCTACCTCAACATTCTCAATGAAAAAATGCCGACTTTCTTTTTCCACTCATACGAATGCTAACACTGGCTAGTAGTCTGTATGAATATCAAAATATCGCCTCCATATTAGGACAAATGTGTAACTCTGAAAATGACAGTTGATATTTCCATTTGTAACCGGGACTAACTGCAAGGTTCACGAAGCAAAAGCAGTAGGTCTGAGAAGAGTCTTCCACATTATGACAAAGAATGGCACAAGTGCCCATGGTTGAGCATCACACTGTAGTGAATCTAAATACTATATAAAGCTTGAGTATAAACACGAAGCCAAAATGTGATGAAACTAAAAGGAACTGACTCAAAATAGTTCGTGCATGAAGGTATCCAATGAATACGATCCGTAATGTTGCTCCAAAAAGATTTTGAGTCCACAGCGGAGATAATTGTGACGATAGATAAATCTGAAGACAAGCTGAAATAGACGAATGATTCCGCTAACCTTTTACCCTCTGAAAAATCGGCACACAGGTGACAGGGACCAGGGAGAGAACGCACGGCTCGCGATGTTCACGAGAAAAGTGTATTATTGGTTCACATGGTTTAAACACCAAGTGTACACGTAAACTTGAGGAAGGCAAAAGTTGGGAAAAACAGTAAAAATTAAGAAATATCAAATGCTTTAAAAAAACCACCACAACACAGCCATATTTATGATTGATGTGGGTTGTGATAAGCGGAAAATAAGAGTACGTTCTTCATTTTTGCATCGATGAGTGCCTGACGCTGCATCATGCCACAAGTCCATTGTGTATTTTTGTGTAACAATGTATATGAAAGATGAAGTATTATGGAAGCGTGCCGCAGGAAACAGCGGTAATTGGACGAAGCTCAGCTTCGTTTGTAGGCTTCGGCGCATCAATAATGAGTTGAAATTTGTCAATTGACATGGGGTAGCTATTTTCATTGAGTTGGTATCGGAAATAATACAGATGATCAGCAAATAACTAACCTTTCGATTTTCTCAGTTTTACTCTGTTTCGTTGAAGGCATTCCAACAGTTCGGTTAACGTGTACGCATATTCGGACGCCGTAAGTTCTGGGATTAGAACATCACGCAAATACGTACAAGTGAAAAAAGTACCACAAATTTGTCTACAATCCTTTGAAAAATCCCTAAGGTGGAAGTAGTACCAAAAAACAACTGTGTGTATTGAAGAGGACCATGCACGTAGTGATCGTAGCGCAAGCACGAGATAGTTCATCATGTTCCACCTAGGAATAAGCACGACCAACTTCAATCGTTGTTTTTTTCCCATCCATCGAGAAGCGCAGGGTAAAAATCCTCTGTAAAGGACCGGGGGTATACTTCCAGCATAGAAAAACAGTTGGCGATTGATTTATAATCGCCACACATTCGCACAGATCCATCTGGCTTGAAAACATGGACGATTGGGTTACCCCCATTAGCAAACTTATAATGAAATTGCCGTATCTTTTTCTCAGCTGAGTTAGCACCTCCTCAGCTTTCGACATTAAGAAAGAAGGTAAGTTTCGCGTTTAGAAGAAAAAAGGTATGGATTGGCAATTTGTTCAACGCAGGCCTGAAATCCACTTTGTTGGCCAAATTTATCTTTGAATACGATAAAATATTTAGATAGAACATCTTGGAATTTTAACTGTCTTGCAATAGTTTTTTTCGTGCTTAAAACGCCGGCAGAATTTTATCGAATCTCGACCCAATATGTTCGAACAATTCTGTCAGCACAGACACTGGTAAGGTTCGCTTTTTGTTGCCATTTCGGACACAGATAATGCACATTCCCAGTGCCGAAATGGGACGTCCAGTGTACATGCGCAAGACTGATGGGCATGCGTAAAAGTAGGCGAATGTTTCTTGAAAGCAACACTTGTTACCGATACTCGTGTTCCACTAACAATCTCCAGACGAACGGTTTGACCCTCAGTTCTCAGCTACACAGAATATGGCGGAGCTAGGTTGTCAGCCATGGTACTTCAAACGGTATCAAACACAGGATGACTTTCGGTGAAACCGTCAACAGATTTTACTCGTTCACCCAGTCGGTTTCACCTTTAATGGTGAGCGGACATTTTGGCGAAACATGCAATTCAAATGCCCAGTTTTTCAACACAAGTAGTAAACCGTTTGGTTATGGAGGCAATCGTTAACCGAAGAGTGTAAGCGCCCGCATCGATACCACGCTAACGATCGGTCCGGATGTCTAGTTGATTTGCCGGTTGATATGACAACAGTATAGACAACATCCGTTATTATCTGGTTTAGAAACGTTATTAATTGTTTCGTAAAACTTTCCGACTGTCGTAGGATTGCGCAAGCTACTTACCAGGTTATTGTGGACTGGTCTCCTGACGTTTTTCTTTGCTGGGCATCTCCACAAATACACCGTAGAACCATTTGACGTTCGAAATTGATAGAATAGATCTCAGCGTGACGGTAAGTTTACATAAATTACCGACTGCAAGCAGAAATACCACACATTCAAATCTAGGGCTCGGCACAATTTTGTGGAGCCGTATCTCGCAGTGTAAATATCCTGACGTGTTCCCTATGACACACTCAGTAAGAATTTTTCATGGCCAATGAGCAGGGAATAAAATTGCCGTTGACTCTCGTCACCTGGAACTTACCGCAAGAAAGACAGCATTTTGTTACACCCGCCAGTAATTTCAAATGATTCAAAAGTGTCTATCTCCAGTGGTCCCAAGCTGACAGCAACGGCTTTTTACATATAGAAAATAAATATTCTTATAGACAACAGTACATCAGTGGTTACCACCGACGCTTAATTGCTACACAACTATGAAGAAAAAAACAAACGTTACACAAGAAATGAGAAGAAAAGAGGAGACAGGAAGGGACCTCACTACGAAAGATAACTACATCTATAGTGAATTCTTCAACGTCAAGGTGCCTGTATATTGCAGACAAACAACCGAGCTATAAGTAAGAGTAAGGCGTCAACGGCAAGGCAGCTTCCACATCGCGTTCACTGTCCCGCAAAATTAGGTACAATCATCTCACATACAAATCGGCGAAGCAATGACAGAATTCAAACTACTGAGCTTGATTAGCTTCCATCCCACTTAATGTCTCCAGGCGCCGACTGTGTGTCGCGAGGTCCTCAACTTAGGAGACGAACCCGACCTACAGTGGCCAGCTCCTTCGTGAACGAACTGACTTCTTTACGCCACTGTAGTGCGTTGACTCACCGCACAGTGAAAACGGACAGAATGGTACCTTTTAAAATTGACTCTATTGTGTGAAATCAGGCATTCGATTGGATTAGAATCAACGACAAAAACAGTACGCCTAAAGCTGACAAGCGCCCTACCAGTTGAGCTACGAAGCCACGCCGAAACCTCGGAGATTTTAATTGTTTGCCAGTCCTCCAACATGAAACGAAGCAACATTTCTAGATGCGTGACGGAACTAGCGTCTTCCGGGAACAGCATAAATGGATACACTGACTGAAGGAAAGATAGTTCTGTTATTGGACCATATTTGGTCCACCTCAGAATACGACACTGATGTTAGATCTGAAGTTACTATCGGATCACACATCTAAGTTGGGACGAGATTTAGCAAATCGCATTGGCATCGGCGAAAAGATTGAACCATGTTGCGAAGCAATTGTTATTAAACAATATACGTATATGGATATAAGCGTGATTTCTTATCATAACATAGGCACTGAGCATGAACACAACACGTTTTCTGACTGGAAAGCATAATATAATGGGAACTCATTGCACTGGTACAACACATGGCATCGCAGGTAGCCCGCTGCGTCGGTATTACTGATCGATCACTGAACGATATCTCTGTGCTGTCATGTGAACAGCAGTGGCGTTCGTTAAATCACCCACTACATCCAACCTCTAGGCTAGTTCTGGCTAGTTCAGCAGTTTCTGATGCTCTTCTGTTCATGTTAATGGTTTCGTCATTCATTACCAGAGCGACAGCATAAGCGACTGTTAAGAATGAACCGAAATGCCAACATCCTGCGGATTCTTTCTATATTGATTAAAGTGACATAATCATTATGTGATGGATTATCAAACTGGAAGTGCGTGTATTCCAACTTTCGGCGGAATACCTCAACGCGGGAGAGGGTACGGATAAGGGATAGCATGGGCGACCGGATGAACCATCACTCAAACGGATCGGATCAGCGGGCGACACCTGGCGGGGAAAATGGGATGGATGTCCAGATCGGGGCACGATTATCCCAACACTCGGAGAAATATCTTGACACGGTCGTAGAACACGGTCAAAACCCACAGTGGATGGAGTGTGGACAACACGAGCAGTCGGAAGAGCCATCTTCCAACGACATCAGACCAACGAACGAGGAATGACAGGTGGAAAACTCCCCGACAGAGGGCGTCGGTCACACACAAACTGGGCAAAAGTGCACACGACGTGTGAGCGGAAACCAAGGGGTGTTGTGGGCCGGAAATTTGATTCATCTGCGCGAGCACGCGCGTAGCGTGCCAACCAGCGCTTTGGACAATGAATATTGTGCTTTATTGAACGTTCTTCCGCTGTAAGTATATATATATATATATATATATATATATATATATATATATATATTCGTTGGCTGTTGTTTTATTGGCACTGTGCATTCCACGGAATACACAGCATTCAACTGATAAGCTGTCTCCACGCGTTAAGATGTCACAAGTTCATTGCATTGTAGTTGGCAGTGTATCACGGCAACTTTTTAAGCATGTGGTAGGATATCACCAAAATGTTTATGATCGAATGAAAGCAGGTTAAATGATTCTGTTTTTCTTGGCAAGTGTGATCAAAAGAGAACCCAAGTTTGCGTTCACTTGACAACAGTGCAACCAGCGTTGTGCCGCCATCATGCTGAAACTCCCACCCTGGCTGGGGTGAACTCACTCGGCCAATTTTCTCTTCTCCAAAACCTTTCCGGTTAGTCAGAATGATTTACTTGAAGTCACTATTCAGTGATCAGTGGTACCACTCATCTTCTTTGCCTAGTTGCTGGTAATTAGATTTTCGTTAATGTAAATTGAACACTGCAAATGTCGCAGTCCCAAAGACTTTCTAGTCAGCCCTTCTCGATAGGAAGCACTGCACTGGAGTTTCGCTCACGTTAGAGTTTGCCAGTAGTGCATATTTCTGCCACAGCCACGATTAGAGGTACGGTCACGCTTTCACGAGGCAACTGTATTGACCATCACGCGACTGGTCGCACGATATGCACGAATGAATGGGTTCATCTCTGGAGCAGAATCTGTCTGTGTTCACTTCCCTTGAGGTCTGATAGTAGGATCGCCCCAAACTCTGTCACTAGTTAAGACTGACTCATCACACCTGTGATTGCCGGTCAGCTGCTGCTGCTCAGCAATGCTCACACTAACTGACCATCAGCGCGACAACCCAATGGTCGTAGGCCCGTGGTTTGACGACCAACCCGTTAGGCAGCGATACATCGCACGTTCGCAAAAATCGTCTTCAGTCATGGAACTAGCACGGTGCGTTTCAGACGTATGAACCTGACGTCGAGACCCACAGTTCAAATCAAAGGGCTTACCACAGTTTGCAGTGTTGGTCGGGCATGTGTGGCACGTCCGAATATTTGAATTTTTTCCATTGGCAACGGACAGACCTGCGGGTCAGGTGAGTGAACGCGCACAACACAACGCCGTTACAACAGCCGTATTAGGTGGCTGTGGCTGGTGGCACTGGGCTGGGTGGAACCCGCATCTCCGATCGAACCGATCGGCCGTATCGTCTCAGTGTATTGGCCACGGCGGTCCGAGGCAAACAGAACCTGGCTACTCACCCACGCTCTAACGCTTGAGAGGTAACGCTGAACCGCAAACCAGGATGCGCGGTATGTGCAAACAGACGAATGAAAGAAAGGGATAGTTCCCCAATATACTGTGCAATCACGACAATTTTCTCATCAAAAGCTGAATAAAAAAGCTGCATTCGGGATCGAAACAGGTTTATGAATTACTACATGAATGATCGAAAACCAAATGTGCAGACTATGTGTAACTGACTGATGTCGGCTTAGAATCGACAATCCCACTTCACCGAAGACACGTCGGACTTGCGAGCCTTGGGCGGCTGGTCCGTTCTATGTCTGTCTGGCTTTTCTCTTGTTGAATTATGTTGAATCACACTTCTCTTCACGATAGAAATGAGCCACATCACCTGCACTTATCGCGCGCCCCCATTTTAGCGGGAACAACTTAAACAAAGGCTAGTTAATGTGTCAGACAGTGCCATGGGATATGCATTAACAGGCGGGTTAAAAACGTTTGAATTTGACGAGGCCACTCGGATTTCACATACAGACTGGCGGTGGTGTTAAAGTTCTCAGGGGGTTTGCTCTTTTACCTCAGGTGAACCAAATTTCAAGTTCTTTTTTCAGATTTTGCGAGTGTTTTCCAACCGGTGTGGAAGTATACGACCCCAGTACACCGAACGGACACGGCCATACCAGTAACGCCTGATGTTTGCAGTGTGTACTGAGAAAAATGATCCAGAAACCTGACAGGCTTATTAGTACACAGCATCGGATCGTTTGTCCTAGTTAAAATAATATATGTTTCCAACCAATTTAATGTGTTCCGTGCAGTTAATGACGAGCACGATATATATGATTAAGCGAAAAGTGTTCAGAGCAGCCTCTGTGTATTCTGCATCATAAAATCGGCTACTCACATTCAGCCAATTCTTCCAACCAAGCAGCAGCCATAGCGTTCAAAATTCCAGGCCAGCCAAACACGTTGGACGAAAACGATTTGATGACTTGTGGTTAACTCGTAGTTTGTAAGTACTACGGTTGAAATATGGTGTTTTCACTCCTGTTCACGTTTCGCCATTCATACAACTTGAAGGTGCAATCAGAAAGACAGTTTAAATTGATCTGGTTTCACTGCTTCACTAACGTCTTCATATCGGCTTTACCGCATCTCACGTGAAATCACGTATTACTTTGGGTTGTGCACTCTACTGTCGAGTTCCCACTACTCGCTGCTCACAGCCATGACATGGTAGTGGTGCACGGTCTGTTATCAGTTGTTATTCTTCCATAACATATTTTAAATATACTTGAAGCCAGCAGTCCATCATGATTAAGGAATCAAGTAAGACATAGGTATGATTATAACAAATGATCGATCGCCGAGGCTGTGCTGAAAGTGAATTCAAGCCAATGTGGTTATCCCATCCTGCACACAAAATGAACCCCCTACGCAAAACTGTTGGCGTGTGTGCTTGCGTGAATGGCGCAACACGTGCCGGATCACTTAAATTCCACATACGGTTTTTATGTTTATTGTGATACAGAGTGAATCTCGACTGGTCTGTTAAGTGGATTTCAATCTATTCTTCCTTTTCTATAGCTATCTGGAGAGCAATTTACATGGCTTCGTTCAAATAAATAGCAAGCGGTAACACAAGAATAAACAACAAAAATGTGAAAAATGGAAATTGAAAGCAATCTTTCCACCAAATGTGATCCCTTGCACGGTTAACAACACAGAACAACTGACAACACATTGAACCAAAGCAGCGAACGCTGATAATTCAGTCGTTAAATGAGAATTACTTGTATGGTATGTTAACAAAGAGAATGAACAAAAATAGAAAATGGTGTCTCTCAAAATCAAATACTCACCAGGATACAAGGGTGCTATCACAGTCAAGGTTGACGCATCGGGCTGAAAAAATGTACTTCAGAAGGTGACAACAATCAATGCATGGTTGCCCACATAAATGTGTCAAGGGATCCAAGAACAGTTAATAGACATAAATCGGCGACTGCATAGGAGGGCAGTCTCAGTTGAAGAATCGCATTGCAAGAAGATGGAAATATGATACCACGGAAAGAGACGATCATAAGTGAATGCGAAAGAGTCCATACTATAGCTCACAGTATGGACGGCCGACTGAATGGCTGCACTATCAGGGTTGATCCCATACTTCACAATCTTGTGTGTCCAAGCAAATTGGCTTTGGTAATCGTCCAATATACCGACGTCCAATATCACAACAGTGCCGTCACAAACCGTGATAACGTTGGGTTTGATGAACGAGCTCGCCGATTGTACCTGCAGCTTCTCGAAGACTGTGTAGCCCAGATTGCGCAGTCTTTCCTCCAGGTCCTTGGCCATGCGGTTGTATCGAGCACAATGCACATCGTGAGTGATCCAGCACGATTGGAAAATGTAAGCAAGGCTTTCTGGTTGACCGCATTTGCAACGATAGGTAACTGCGTGGTCATTTCGGTGACATCGAGAATTTCGAGCCTTACTCCGAAAAAGACTACATCGGAACGAGATAGGTGACTGTGTCAGAAGCGCTTAGTGTGTGGATAATGTCCGGACCGAATTGATGATTAAATCAACTGCGTTATGTTTGTGGTCACCACAGACGACCATGAGTTTAGTCTTTCACGAGCTGATCTTCCATCCGAATAGCCCCACAGAACTAACAGTGGTTGCAAGCTTCTCAGAGAGACATGTTGGATTCTTGGTCAGGAGAATCAGATTGTCAGCCTAGATGGAACCGCTGGCCAGTGTGCCTTGGAGTAAGTAGCCAAGCTGTGGTCAAGATAGAGCCAGCACTTCATCCATTGTCATGATGAATAGCAGCAGCGACAGTGGATCACCCTGGCGCACACTACACTGGGACCGGAGAACGGAGCCTTTGAGCTTGTCGGAAAAGTTGAGATAAGAATTAGCAGTGTGTTTTCCAGGTGGTTGAGCACCGAAAACTTTGGCCGATTTGATAATCTAGTCTCGTGAAACGGAATAGAACGCTGTGGACACCTCAACAGAAGCCGCACACAAGCTGGAAGACGTTGTGTGTGAGTTCTGGAGAAATAAGCGTAACAGTGGAGTCGCCTCGAGACAACCATCACGGTGTAGGAATACCAAATGAAGAGGGGGGCGATCGCAAACGCATATTCGACCGATCAGCCAGTATCATGTGAAAGCAGCGCACCAAAAATTACAAGAAGGAACACTGGAGTGCAGCATCGCATGAAATGCTTCTTGCTACCTAAAGGAACTGTGCATTGGTGTCCGTGGCAGCCGTGGCGTTCTGAGACGAGTGTCGTACGCAGATGTGTTTTTGTTTGTGTTCCTTTTGAAACGCATAACCCATGTATTGGTATTTCGAATAAGCAATTCTTGTGTCATCCGCGTTCTTGGCTCACATCACTGTGGCCTAGGAGGGTTACGTGAGACATTCCAGACAAGCATTTGGTTGAATGTATTGTCACCCGCATGATACGCCAGACGGACGAATAATGAACGCAAGTGTGCGCAATGTTCTTCATTGTGGTGAGCTAACCACCAAGATATTCTTGGACGGATGAATACCGTCCAGCCCAGCGTTACTCAGACCAAACGGCATGCACGAAAATTCGGACATTCCGAACGGTGTTATGACTGGTGTCTTCGAGATGTCTTCGGGGACTACAGGAGTCTGGTTATTAGCGCGCACTAGGTCGGTTTCGGTAGATATCTGCTATCCCGATAGGTTTGCCTTAAAGTTCTGAATGTAAAGAATTGGGTACCAATCAGGAGTGATTGTGTTGTTCAATGCTCGATAGTCGCCACATGGGCGCCATTCGTCATCAGTCTCCTTGGACACCATGTACAGTGGCGAAGCCTATGGACTATTGAGCGGACGGATAACGCCGAGTTGAAGCATATGCTCAAGTTCGGCTCGGGCAATTTTGGGCTTATCGGGAGCTAAGCGGCATGGACGACTTCGAAATGGTGACCCTCGTATGACAATGTGATGCGTGACTTCGGTTGTCACGTCCGGTAGTTCGTTAACAGGGCGGACTAGTTGAAGGAATTCGGATAAAAGATTCTCACAAGGCTCGTGAACTAGGGGATTAGCTAGCATTGGACTGATCACAGCCGTGTGCGACGGCTTACCCGGAACGTTTATTTGTATCCAGGTATCGATCAGACGTGATCGACGTGCGTCAACCAACAAATCGATGTTTCGGAGGAAATCGATACCAATAATAAGAAAAAGTGTACCAGCCACAAGGAAAACTCAGTGAAAATTGCGCCTAAAACCAAAGTTTAAATTTAACAGTTGACGGCGGAGGCTCTATTGAGCTTACCGTTTGCGACTTGAAGCGTAAACTAGATTCGGATTGCGCATCCGTTACCGAATGCAAAATGACACTAACCTCTGCTCCTGTACCCGTTAGAAATTGCATTTTGGAAGGCAAGTGCTTCAGAAAGAAGAGGTGACTGTTGTTTGCTTGGCCTGTGGCTGTCGTCGCTAAAACATGCCGACCTTCTAGTTTACGTTTGTTACCACCGCGGCGGCATGGTGATCGGCGCCGTCTAGCACTTTCCCAGTACGTCTCATGGTACGAACAAAGATCACTGGTATTTAGTCCAGGTGGTGGTCGGGCATGCGTCGAAGGAATTCTGAGTGATGAACTAGTACGCTGAATGCTTGCACAAAGTCCCGCCAGTTCACGTCGCAACTGAGCTATCTCAGCGTTTGGTTCCAAAGGGGTGCGTTCATGACATTGAAATGCGTCGCGCTGGACCGATACCTCGGTGTCCTCTGTGGCCAACAAATTATCCGCGGGACTGATGGAGATAACCACTTGCCCAGCTAATGGTAACGGCGCAGTGCCTCGAAAACTTTCATGTACTGCATCAGCTGAAGCCGCTAGGTCACTCACCCGATGTGAGGGTAACACGGGTAATAACCCCTGTGTATACTCAGGCAGTCGTTGCATCCACAAGTCTGGCAAAGGAGACTCTGGTAACTATGACTTACCTATTGCATGTCGCATTCCTCGAAGAAAAACCGATGGCATCTTATCGCCTAAGTGTAACCGTTGGAGCACCTGTTCCAGGCGCATTTTATCGGACGACTGTGTTTCTTCAAGAATGGTTCGCTTAGCCAACTCGTAACGATCGGTTGCTGAGCTTAGTAAGATATGGTTAACCAGGTTGAACATACCTCGGGGAAGGCGTAGTGTGAGCTGCGAGAATTCTACCGAATCAGCTGTTACACGCCGGTTGCTAAACTCTATTTCCAGCACGACAAACTACAGCTCTGGATCAACATCCTAAAAAGCACGAACACTTAACGTGATCAGTGATGCAGAAGACGGAAATTCTAACTTAATCTTCATAACGTCCATAGCGAGTGGCCGGATGTATAATTTAAATATGCATATATACTTGCACACAATGCGCACTCGAGACGTCGTAATGTTGTGGTGGATTATATAACCGGAGGTGCGTGTACTTCAACTCTCGAAAGAAAACCTCGACGCGGCGGAGAGGTACGTCCAAAAGCCCACACCGAGCGGATGGTGGACAACACGGGTGACCGGACTAACCATCACCCAAAAAGATCGGACCAACAGACGAGGAATGGCAAATGAAAAAACCCCTGGAACAACGCGCTGGACCCACAAACCAGGCCGAAGTGCACACGACGTGTGAGCCGAAACCGTAGTTGTCGTGGCCCGGAATTCTGACTCCTAAACGCGAGCGCGCGCGTATCATGGGAACCAGCTGGTTGGCAATAAAGATTGTGCTTTATTGGGCGCCTTTTTCGCTACAATATGAGAGAGAAGGGGAAAACCGAACTCGAACGTACACCATAATATGCGAAATTAACTGGCACACAAATTTGTAGAATCAAATGAACCAAAGCCGGCCGGTTACGAATAACGTAACGACTGAACAAAGGGTATATTGTCGACACGCGAAGTCGATGTGAGAGTTAGCGAATAACGTTACTAAACGTTAACACAGCAGAACGACAAGCGAGCACGCAGCGGAGTGGTACATTTGAGTGCGCGGGGTAATTGTCAGTATCGATGCTCGTTCAAACAAACGTTTAAGCCCATACAAAAGTTCGAAACAAAAAGAGTAGCTCCAACATAGTTAGCAACAAATAAATCGGGTCGCTGCACCAGAAAATTTAGTTGGCAAAATGTTCCGTCAACTTGCTTTCCAAACACAGTAGCCAAATTTTAACTCCTGGTACAGGCGAAGGTGTGCACGTGAGTGATACCCGAATAATTTAGGGTTTTCGTTTGAAGTTTACCGAGACGAACGTATGCGCAAGTAATGCTTGGGCGTTAAAGTGAACGATAACCAAAGACAATGATGCCAATGAAAAATCGTATATATAACATAAATAGCAGTGTGCTATATACAAGCGAATAACAAAACTGTAGCACGGAATGTTGGGACTCAGCGAAATCCGGATAGGACTGTGGGAATGATTCTTGGGGATCAGTCCTTGAAGTAACGGAGACTTGCGGCGTGTGACGAAGGTATGGGTTGATGTGAACTTATACCCTGGCTTGTAATTTCTTTGTTGTGTGAACCTGTACAGGCCTCAGAGTCAAAATCCTCTCGATGCCACCGTGCACCGCTTAAGCCGTGACCACCGCTTCAGACGCTATGACGTGGCTTTTTCTCTTCAAACCTCTCCTTATGTGAACACGTGTAAGAGGGCCTGACGACATCTTGGTTTGACAGCGGTCGTGACCAATGCCAGTCCCAAACCATGTGCGTTGTGAGGGGATGCGAGACAGGGTGGTGCAGATACTAGCCTTGTCGGACGAGCTGGGCTTGCCATCCGTGTCAGGTGAAGAAGGCTGTTTGCCAATTTAGGTTAAAAGATCACGCGACGGCGAACTGCGGAGAGTTATCAAATACAACGTGTCAACGCGGATGTTGGCGCAGATAGACAAAAATGTCAGTTATGAGTGTCCTGTCAACAGAACACCCACAAATGCGTAGACCATACGTTTACGGGGATCAACGTGGGCAAACAGTGATTCCGTCATTACAGTGGACATCATGCGCACTGATGACCGGAATAATGTTCAGTACTTCTGATTTAAAAGTTCAGGAGACGAAAGAGCCATGTTTTCAAGTTTAAAAGGAAATGGGGGGGTATTTACAAAGCAATCTTCTTGCCTTTAACGTCACTTCTGTGTAATATTAACTAGCTGATGATGTTCGTTTCAGTCTTTCGAAGGAGCTTTTTACGTAACTGTCTAATATATGCAGTGCTTGTGTGAAAAATATTCTTGTGCGCATGTTTCACGTTTTCCAGTATGATATTTGCACCGCGCTTACCTCAACAGCGAGCTGTTGACGGACTGGCAGCTAGCATTTCTGACAAATGTGGGACAGTGATTGACAACGTTTTCGAATTACCTCTTCGTTTTCTGTCAACACTTTCACTCATGAAAGTGCACATAAACCAGTGAGGAACAAATGATTGGGAGTAGCATCTCTGTTCGTTTTTGTGTGCTGATCGATGACAATATAGGTATGTAGATCGATTCCTTTAAATGTATCTTATGTTCACGTTCCTTTAGGATTTAAAACAGAAATTCGAGTTCCAGATAGGATTCGATGGCAGTTGTGAGAATGACATTCTTCTCCTGAACAGTAATCCTTCTGGAATGGTTCACTAGCTCCTTTAACCTCTCTATTGGTTATCGAGTCTACGTAACCTTTTCCCATAGGATTTGTGGAAACTTGGACTACAGGCTGTTCCTGTTTTACATGTCATAACGTGTATGCCTCATCTAAGGCTTTATGGTCGTAACACGCTTGTTGCCAACCTAAAAGTTTTACGGCAGGTTCGTACCTGAAAACCAATTGAATGCCTAGGATTAAGAAAGATAGGTAGAGCCGTAAGTGTGTGAAAGAAAGTACACCACTCTCCTGAAGGTTATTTCAGATGACAGTTGATTTTGTCTCGACAAAATGAGTATCCTTTTGATCAGAACGGTTGACGTAAAAGATATACTTTGTACCCAAATAAGTGTATAACCTGCTCATGTTTACTATTCATTATAAAAGTATGCAAAAATATTGGCTGCTTCGGACTGTCTTTTCCATATCTGTTGTTCCTGGTTCTACATTTACCATTTTGTCACCAGAATGAAACCTTTACATAGAACATATTTCCGTAAACAAAGGGTGTAGATTTGACCACCAAGATGATTTTGCTTGGCGTCACATCATGTGAGATAACAGAGCAACAAGAAGCTGGACAGATCACCTGACTGCTACACAGAGGTATAGATAACTAGAAGACTGCAGCCAACACATTGCCGTACGCGACCTCCTCTCGTCCACTTGTAATGCGTTAACTCTCATTTCTCAAAGGAGGTAGATACAATCGACTGACTCCATCCGTGGTAGGCATGTGATTTTTCTCAGACGGAGGCAGAATGTTTCGGTGCTATGAGGACGCTATCTCCGTGCCACCTAGGTGGTTCATTATCGCAGCCCGTCCATTGCATGAATGGGGTTGAACACTTCCAAGGAGGAGTGTACCGGTTCTGATAACATGAATCATTTCTGACGGAAATGGTGCGAGTGGAATGCCCTTTCTTCCAGTATGTCTACTAAGCTATTCGCGCTTACCGGGCAGTGCTTTGTCAGAGGTATACCAATTCGGATTAACAAGAAAAATCGAATGTCCGACCTGAGAGAAAGTTGACGTATTCTGCGTAATCACCCATCAGTGTAGTAGTGTAGTGAGATCGGATGGTTGTATTATACTACTGACACCATCACTATTCAGGAGCGAGGCGACAACATGGGTCGGAATGGCCGCGGGACAAACGCGGGAGAGATATGGGAAAGATCATTGGAGGGCAACATCACATGGAATGACTTTTGCTACATGAAGGAACTGAGCATTGGCATCCATGGAGAGTGGGACGTCCCGAGACCAGTGTTGTGTGCAAATGAGTGTTTTCGTTTGTATTCCGGTTGAGATGCATAACCCATGTACTGGTTTCTCGAATAAATAACCGTTGTACCATCCGCGTTCTCGCTTCACAACATTATCGCGCATCATGCGTTAGACTTTAAATTTGTTCGTGACAACTTGCTACACAGTTTGCTATCATTCACCTGGGTTCACTCCCATTTATACAGCACTGTATACATCAAATCAGCCACTGTTGTGGAGCGAGGACGCGGATGGTACAACGGTTATTTATTCGGGAAACCAGTACATGGGTTATGCATCTCAACCGGAATACGAACGAAAACACTCATTTGCACACAACACTGGTCTCGGGACGTCCCACTCTCCATGGATGTCAATGCTCAGTTCCTTCATGTAGCAAAAGTCATTCCATGTATTGTTGCCCTCCAATGATCCTTCCCGTATCTCTCCCGCGTTTGTCTCGCGGCCATTTCGACCCATGTTGTCGCCTCGTTCCTGAATAGTGGTGGTGTCAGTAGTATAGTGCGACCGTCTGTCCTCACTACAATAGTTCATCACCTCGGACTGATAGAAACGGCTACCATTCCAACACTGTGTGTTTAGAACATCGACACACGTTGGCTGGTTTGACGGATTAAGTTCAACGTCGACCCTTGCACTGACTTTATACAAGGGCTTTCTGCTTCTGCAAAAGAGGACTTTATGGGCAGTAAGTTTAGGGTCACAACTATGGAATGTGTAATACGACGGCTGTGGAATAAGGAGAAAAAATTGCTGCTCTTGATGGAGAAAAAAGACCTGACCTTTAACAGCGAGGCAGTGTCCAACCTCACGGATAAGTGAATAACTGTCGTGTCTCACATAGGATAACCCAAGTTGTGTGGAATTCCTGCTGCAAAACGTCTGTGAAATGATGTATGTAACTCAAATATTGATTGTAGTGACGCCAGCAAGGCCAAGCTCAGCACTGTGAACAAATGAGGAGCAGCATAAAGGAAGAAAATGTCCTAGTCTACGGACTCATTTGGTTAGACGTAGAAGTCCCTTCACACGTCGTATTCGCCAAAGGATGGCATTCTTTAATTTTTCAAACACCATGAGCATGACATCTTGTTTTTAATTCCGGAATTTCCATTGGTTCGAAATACTGACCGAATTCCTTCAATGGAACGATAGTTGCACATTTGTTCCTAACTAGCTAACTAACAGGTTACCTCAAGCACAAAAACCTCGAACGCAGTTTGAGGTAACTTTTACAAGTACCTGATGCCTCAGCATTGTGATATAAATGCCTAATCACGTTACCATGTGGATAGATTTAAGGGAACCAAAGACCCAAAGGTTTATCGAGACAAGTGAAAGAATTTGCAATCGATGGTGGAGACGTTCGTTTGCATATCCAAAGCGAGATCGTATGCGGCAATAGCTGACTGATGGGGGGAGCTGTTTTAAAGATCCCGTGCACCAAAATGCCGCTGTCTCCTTATTCGTGAAGTACTTTCAACTGATTATTCATTGCTGGGATAGGTGGTTAAACCAAGGACCGATAGTACGTTGAGGTAACTGATAAGTGATATTTTCCACTGAGTTCAAACGTAGACACAAGTTTGAACTTTTCAGTCGGCTCTGAATTTTACAGGAGATTGAACACACAATCAGTAGGTCGTTTACCACGAAACCAACCTTGCACTGAATACAAGGTGTTTAAACGGAAAACAGTGTCGTTAGGCTGTGAATCTGCCAAGACGTTACGCGTCAAGCCACGTGAAAGAGGTGACCAATGGGATACAGGATAGGTTGCGTGGGTGGTGCAAGTAAACATGGATCGGCAACCGAACGCAGTCATTTAAATTCATACGTAACAGGTGACATTAACGGATAATTCATTTCAGGCTTAATGGGCAAATAGTGCACAGATTACATTGTACAAGATGCAGTGGACAAAAATCATACTGCCATTCTACAGAACTGTACCGGTGATAAACCAGCATTCATGCAGGATTGTGTAAGAAGCCTAGATACAAACGCTGCTGTGAACTGTGGATGTTTATTAATTTCATTTATTTCTCAGATCAAAAAAGTGGTTGTTAATACACTTTCCGGATTATTGGTTATGGCGCTGAGGACAACCCCAGCTTACTTTCAGTGACCACTGTTTCCAACGTTACTGAGTGCTTTCGATTTATCTGTACAGCTGCTGTTGCTGATTCAACAATAAGTTAAATTCAGTCGCTTCTAATGTGCCCGGATGTTTGCCGATGTATGCGGTACATTTGGGCCACTCACAAATAAAGAGGTAAAAAGTGGCTGAGTAGAGGACCACGGGCATACTGTCTCGACAACTAAACAATTACTTTCATGTTCGTTTCGGAGGGACAGATTCAACAACGGTCAGTAAATGTAAGAGAGGAATATATTGTTCCTAACATGTGTTGTGTTTATGTAATTTTGTTGTCCACATAGAAATTCCCACGGTTGTCAAGGTAGCATTCACTTTTCAGGAGACGCTCGCTAGATTACCCGACATCAGGTCATATAATATAGTGTTGTTATGAATGGACTGCTGACATGCATGCACAATCTAGGTTTCCTACAGCCAGGGGACATGAGATTCTCCTAACCAAAACTGTGTGCTTTGCATGGTTGACATGACCACACTCTGTCCAAATGTAAGATTGACTATGCAGATTGCTTAGGTGGTTAAAATTCTCTTTCACATTTGAGCAGGTGGTGAAGCAATTAACCAATTGTTGTTAAATGTATCCCCAAGTAAACCCCATCGGATCTCTGTTTCACCTGTGAGAATGAACAATTCATATCTGACTGTTAAGCGCTGGTGACTGGTTGGAATCAAAATACTATGAACTGGGGCGTTAGACTTGTGCAGTTCCTTCTTTTCTTCTGTGTTCCAACCGTCTTTTGTGGTACCGTTTGTTCAGAGAAACTGTTAACTGTGGTCAGAGAGAGCTTGGAATATGCAATCCTTAATCAGAATTGCAGTGAGTATTGTTTAACACGTTCCTATTATGTTTGTTTAACATTTATCTTATATTTCTTGGTGGCTACCAACAGGTAGTTTTTCAGATTTTGTTTTACGATGGTCAATAGATTGTACCTTCGTACAGAAAAGTAGATGACGGGATAAAATGCTACGTGTTGATTTTCACAACCGTCCACCATTGAACAGCTATAAAATGCCTAATTAACTCAACGATATTCGAGAGAAAACAAACACAAAATACTTGTGTGTATGGGGAGCAAATTTGATTAGACATGGTAATTTACTTCTAGGCCAGATTTTTAAAGAAAATTTTGTATATCAGGTTAACACTATTCTTGGCGAACTTATGTCTTTATATTCTGTGACCTAAGAGGATAGTAAAGTATGTATACCGAGAAATTGCCGCAATACAGCCGCATTCAGGTAGACTTTCCAACCAGCCTCTTTCGAACAGAACCACTAGACTCGAGTTTCGCTCTCATTAGAGCTCATCTGTAGTGCATATCCTTGCCACGGCCGGGATTTGAACTCCGGACATTCCAATTATAAGCCAACTGTGTCGACCACTGTGCCATTGACCTCACATTAGGCACGACCAAATTATCAAATCTGAACGCTCAACCACTCTCGCTTGTGAGCAATGATCAGGTTGCCCGATCGTCTCGAGAGGAGACACAGTTACTGCCTGTTAACTCCAATCGATAACCTCACGATCAGGACTTCCAGGACAAGTCGAAATCTCCAATCTCATTAAACCTTCAGGGTGATGAGCTCTAATGAGATCGAAACTCGAATCTAGTGTTTCTTTTCGAAAGAGGCTGGCTGGAAAGTCTATCTGAATGCGAAGGCTGCGATCAAATGTGAGTGACGGTCAACATTTGTATATGTTAGCGTGAAACGAGAAGGAAAGTGGAACGTAGGTTCAGGATTCTGAGACAATCACCAAACCGTCCCAATTTAATACTCTTCACAATTATTTGACCTTTGAAACAGAGCCTCAACTGACAACCCCGAATATACTAGCCTAATGGTATAATAAAGTTTCACAGTACAGTGGATGCAATGTGCGCTTGATGCGCAAGCTGTTAAACTGCTTTCGAGTTAATTCCGGGAACGTTTGCATATAGCTGTGTGGAACATAATATGTAGACCAATTTTGTATTAAATTGTGTACATGAACCACTGAAGAGTGCGGGGAACCTGGTTAGGTTGTGACCAGTGGAAAGCAGACACCTCCCAGAAGAAGGACAACAAAACCCAGTTGCCGCGTTTGTCTTTGTATTCTGTGTCCAGTAATAAAAGACAACACGCAACGCAATTAGTTGAATGGAATACACTGTAGAAGACCCAAACTTGCTTCAAGGTCAGTTGTTCTGTGTTTGACCTAAACCAACAATGTTCACATCGGAAATCACTTTAGTGTTCAATTTTAAAGATTGGTTGGGATGGATTTATTACAACTAAAAACCTAATGCATAATTAAGCAGTTTCAAACGCTTTGTCCAAATTCTTCTAGTATGCAATTTTTATAGGATGTTCGGCTGAGGCGCAGGTAGAAGGAGTGCAGCTATGTTAATGTTATCGCTGTGGATTTTCTACGGCTTACAACCAATACCTGTGTTCACATCATTTTCCTCAATTGGTGTTATTTACTTGGTGTGGAAATGTACATCCTTTGCAGTGAAAACCTCCTCTCAGTGACCACTTTTCCCAGTCAATAAGAACTGTTGATTTAGGAAGGCTTTGCGTGTGTTTCCTGAAAGCATCGATCGATGGCGAGACATTTCAACACATTACTTCGACAGTTCAAACACTAATCTTGGTACTTACATGTGGTCGTCCGCATCATCGATTGTTCATCCACTCATGCAGCTTATCCCTGTCTGTGTTGCTCTTGATGCAATCAGACGGTTTTCTGACGTTTGACCTCCTTTGAGACCTACTGCATTCAAAGGATCTGAATGGAAAACATGTACCTAGAAAAAGTCATTGTGATATCTACGTCATCAGCAGCTCAGTTGCTATGATTGCCAATTTGAATTAGGTCTTCAGCGCTTTTCAAACACTCATTTTAATACCAACAATGGTATATTTTGCCGAACGGAACGCCACTCTTCTTACTTAGGGAGACACTATTTCGATGACCACCACCTGATTTGGTGGTGATGTGAAAGCTTCATTGACTGTGGTTTGCTTAAATATTGGTCTTTGAATCCTGAACGCTTTCTTCTAAAGTACCACACAATTCACCTTACTACCACGCGTGAACCTATCTGAATTGAAATGTGTGTTTTCCGGGATGTTATTTCGACGTTACATGCCTTCATATTATGCCTACGTACAACTTTGTGACCCAAAACTTTTCTTCCACAGGGTCTAGAACCAGTGAACCGTAGTCATCAAACGTTCTCATTTTCACGCTTAAGGGCAATAAGCAGATGTGATCAAAATGAAACAGAGTCTATCCTTGTGACTGCATTGTCCTCTGACATACCCATACTACCGTCAGAACAATACTGCATTCACCGTTCGTCTCTTAAAAAGAGTTGAATTCGACACAAAGATTGTGGTGTTCGGTGTCAAAAGGAATACAAGTCTTGCTACAGGATTATTAGTGTAGTTGACTTCTTCAATTGAGTTCATTCAATATTCGATCATAATTTTCAATACCGACTTGTACCGGCCTCCCACTTCATAAATGATCGGAAACAAGTTGCATCGGTTTGTATGTTCACCTGATCTCACTGTTAAGGTGAAATCAGAAGTATTTTCAGCGACTTGTATTTTGCATGTTCACTGAACAATACATTTTCTTTCGGAAAGTTTTGAAGTGATTTACTTCATATACCTGGAGCACAAGTACTGAACCACATGTTCTTTTAACAATATCTGCCTGGACGATAAGCCGTTAGTATTTATTTTTCTCAGTAAATAAATGCTACTAGCGACAGATTGTCTGAATACTGTGTAAATGGATCTTATAATAAATGAAATATGCACGAAGGTAGGAAAAATAGCTGCAACCGAATTTTACAGTTAATTCAAGTTTTCATGGTGCGTTTAGGCTGATGTGCTAGCTCAGTCGTAGCTGGCCACATAGATACAGTTGCATTTAGAATTTGATATCCATCATTAATTGGAGGACATGATTCCTCAACACGTCAGAAGGACAAGTGTTGCAAGGTGTTAACGTTTCACTTATTCTCGTCGACCGAATACATGAAGCCACAGATGGTATACAAAAGGGGTACGTTAACAAAAACAACAATTAAAAATTACGTATATGAACAAAAGCAGGGTCAGTTCTACTGCAATAATAGTGTGTAAACACTTTTTGTACACAAAGAAACGATCGATACCGCTTGATCGGCGTAAGTTTCGTGAATGTGAAAAACTTTAGGTTGAGAGTGAGTAACAACACAGTGAACAATGTTAGTGGGCCAAACACGTGTCATATATCGAAGACGGGCTTAGCAATCTAAGAAACCGGTCGACCTAACTGCCAGTAGTCTGGGTTTGTACTGTCTCTCACAGAACTACGCCTCATGAGACTGACCCTTCATTTCACAGTTGATCTGGCTACTTAATTTCAAGAAGATGCGACCCGTCTGTATAGATAGAGGGAACTCTTTAATTACCCATCAGATACGGCTAAGCTTATAACAAGTACCAAAATGTCTGCAGAGGTCGACAGATGGTATCATGCACTAGTTTAGAAGTTCAAAGGACATAGTGCAGGCCAAGCGAAGAAGACGTCAGACAGCCTCACCAATGCAAGACAGACGAAGAATACCTTCCAGTGTAACTAGAATTTCTCCCGAGCTAACATGCACACTTGAGCTTAATACCTTCAGAAGAGCAAGTCAGCAGCTGTTAGTCAGCAGTCCATGGTTGAAGTGCAAGAAAATGAACACACTATTTCTTTGAACCAGACCCGGACACTGCGTCACTTGTTATGGGCAGAAACCCATACGTGTTAAACTTACCAGTAGTGTTCGTGGGTTTGACTGTTGGGGAAAAACAGAAATCTGGGTCGATCTGATGCATGGAGATGTTACTGACATGAGTTTACGCATCAGCGACTAACTTCCGATAATGATATGTAGAGTATTGTCTAGTTTTCACTAACTGACAGCATTCCGCCTCTTACATTAATGAGTTTGTATCATTTTCTCACATGGTTCGAACCGAGTAGAAGTGAACGTAAAACTCAATACGAAAGTAGCGCCCGTTTCTCCCAGTCTGAGCAATAGCTTGTCCTGAGGTTTTTAGATTCGTCTCACCATATGCTTCATTACACTTCTGATCACCTTTGGACAACTTACAAAATTCACAGCAACAACCGTACTCTTCGGACCTAAGTAATTTGAAGTATTCTGATGATCATCACGTGTTGTCCTTCTGGTATTGTACAAGGTAGACAAGAATCGATTTATTTTGGCGTAGCACCCGAAGGCATGGTTATTGTGCTCTGGGTCGAAGTAACTGGAACGATCGACACGAGCAAGCTCGTCCACATAAGTGTCCACAAGATTCTGAATTAAGCCGGAAAGCCAGGCAACCATCTGTTCGGGGCATAGTTCGCCGCGGAAGGGACGGTTGAGTGAATGATATTGGCAAAAGTTAAACAAGTTTCACTGTCGATCAGCCGGTGATCGGTTAAATACATCCTCTCAAAGGTTTTGGCAAAGTGACCGTAACTTTTCTAACATGTAGAAACCCCTTAAAACGTACTAGAGAACAGGTTGTTTTTAACAACAAATCTGATTCCTTCCTAAAATCGAGATTACCTTGCCTCCCTCCGTGGACAAGGTGAAGGTAACTTCCCTTATTGCGTTAGCACGCCCCCTCGTTCAGTCATTTCATTAAGACTTTAAAGGTTAATGGGAAAGTAAATTTGAATTAGTTCAACTTGTCAACTTTAGGGATGCGCTTGCCTTATTTCTGACGTTTGTTGAAGTTTGAGTTTTGTTTCATTCGGCTCACGTCTGCTAGTACTGTATACGCCTGCATAGTGTCCCATTTTTAAAGTTGAACGTAAATTTTTATGTGTTAAGATTCGTTACTTCTAAAGGCCGGAGTGATTTAGCAGATCATCTACACTGTTCCACTTATTTCTCTTAATTTTGTAATTAACGTCTTTACTAATTACACACGGCTCAAATTGGCTGTATCCTCTTGTTTCAGTTAATCATCAATATATGTGCTCAGCTCTGATTGGACACTCTGATGTTCCGTAATGGTTATAGGCTAATGTGGTGCATTTGATATCTTCGAATATATCTCACTGTTTACGTGTCATCATCACGCAGTCCATCGTTGTAATAACCAGTAATCCACGTTTAGAAAACAATACATAGCTTCTTGTTCATTTGCACGTTACCACTGTTCATATACCTATTTCTATCTGGAGGAAATTCTTGCTTCTACAGCCAAATCCAACTAGGTCGGTGCAACTGAATTAAAACACATTTGGTTGGATAACAAAGAAAAAAGCAGTCTGACGGATCGTTGAAAGCGCGTCGCGAAGAAATGATTTAATCCCATTTCAAAACACTTTGTTCCCATCACTCAGTTTACCAGATCAACATAACAGTATACGTTATGGGATGCTAGTATTTCATTTTATCTCATCTGTCACCAATACGTTCTTTATGTACGATCGATTAGTGAATAAAAATCGAACAGCTGAAGCCAATTTACATCTCCAGCCTAAGTGACCGTGTTTTGTACCTGTGGTTTCACACATCTTCCAGTTTCCTAATACTCACAGTCTACCATCTGGCAGTGTCCAAGTGAATCCATTTTGGTGACAAGTTGAGAAATTGCAATTTAGTCACACATCCTCATTCGCCATCCCTCCTGATTTGAGAGATGTTGCAATCCATGCTCAAACATTTACTGTGCTCCTCCACTTGTTGTGGAGCACCAAAATGAACCGGATTCACTAACAGGCGAGCGTCAAAGAGGGTGAAGATAAATCACACAGCCTGACCGAGAAGTGAATTAAACAAACCGATTAATGAGTTTCCCACTGTTCATCTGGTTAACCCGGCCACCCTGCCGGTTACCCGTGCGGTCGTCTACATCAGATATCCAGAAGCCAGTGCAACACTGGTAACAGCTGAAGCGATTGTACTCAGCCTACAAAATGAGGTGTTGTGTTCTGTGAACCAAGAACGCTGGTGGTATGAGTATTGTCTATTCAAAAAAACCGGTACAGGTGGCATGCGTTTCAACAACACACCAAACACAGTTACTCATTTTCGTATAACGATAGTCCCGGTGAACCACATTTACCGATGTTGAATTCGCTGAAAAGAAACGCGATTTCTTGGCCGACGACTGAAGTTGAGTGTTTCTTACTGTAATAATCTTGGCTAACTTTTATGCCTTAATGCATGCCTCCGTCTGAATTCACATAGGCAGTAATAGTGTAATTGTTCATGTATTCAAAATGTTTGGTGAATTGAAGAATCCGTTTGAGACTGAAATTAAAGCAGCTTCGGGTGTTTGTTTGTGTTATTTCACAACCGCAAGGTCACGGCGAATAAGTCATATTCGATCGTTCACCAGTAAAGGTAAACGCGGCCGACCAATTATCTTACTAGTTGACTGTAATTCGTTTTTGTTTAAATGTTTGTCGATATGTAAAGATTTGATGATTACAGTTCAAAAATCTTCCTAATCTTTTCTGGTCTGATGATAACTTTCAGTTTACATTTTACGATTACCCTTACATTAAAAACATGAGAGTACGTAGTCACTCTGGCGCACCCCCTATTCTCATCACACAATTAATATTACTGAGTTGCACTAGGTACCATTACAAAATGTCGGTCGGTTGATTTAACGGATACAGTTAAACGTTGTATTCAGGAATGCACGATCATTGGTTCGGTTGGGTTACAATTGGTGTATTGTCTGATATAATCCCGGAGCTGGTAGGAAGATATACACACTGGGAAACTCCGTTGATATGAGATCGGAAGTTTGGTAGGTATGCTTGATTACTGAGTTGAGTTGACGAATGTAATTGCAATGCAGACAATAATGTAGGAAGATTTTTCAGTTGCCAGCCAAGCTAACTGATGCAGGGGACCATCCGCGAGGTTGTGCTTTTCACTTGTGTAATGAATTCTCATTGGGTAATGCTAGCCACTGAGAGAGCTTGTTGTAAGTATGGCGAATAAATCTGTGGCGAAACATGATGTAGTTTATGGTTATTACTTTGAGAGTCAAATTCGATAACATCCAGCCAGGCTTTTGCCTCCTCAATATCGCTACTTCGGCCGACTCAATATGATCCAATTGTAAGTAAACCGTCTCACCGCCAATCAGTATCTAGTACTCGTATGGTACCCTGAAGTAAAATTATTATATGCCAAATACTTGTTTGAGCAGTCGGTGATCGAAGTGTTGAGTATCCAGAGCATTGTGGCTGAGAATGAGCCGTAGGTTGAAGGTCCTGATCTGTGGTACGGCTTCCGAAATCGCCAAATCGGACAATCAATCCGTCTACCTCCTGACTGCTAGTGGACAGTGTTGCAGTATCGCGGTAACATAAAAGGTTATGTCAGGCTGAAAACTTCCATCGTAACCGTCTAACCAGATCACAGTGAAATGACAATCATTGGAATGAAACTGACCTTGATAAGTTAACAGTCAGACACCGAAGGGCAACTCAGTCTACGTAAGTAGGCGCGCAGCTTATGGACACAGAGCGACTGTGTACGTAAGAAGTGAGACAATGACTAAACAGTAACGTACTATCACTTCCCTTCAGGGACGCGAATATCTGTGGTTTGTGTAATCCATGTTGCACGGCTCACGTAACCTGCGTGACATTGCAGTGTTAACCTTTCGAAAGTGTACTCCATTCTCTAGGTAGTAGGTTTCATGTCCAGTGGCTCGTACATTTAACTACACTGTTGAGCGGAAATGAGGCTATCCGAAGCTTAGCCCAAGTTTAATAAGCGCTGACCAGAATTGCTAAAAACACGATTGTTGTTCCCCACACTCTGCAACAGAGTTGTCAATCATTCCTTGATCTACATTTACATTAACCAAAGAAAGATCACAACGCTTTGAAATGGATTAGCTTCCATCAGGCGTTAAAGCACCCAACTTACAGTTCATAACAAGAAATAGATTATTGTGGTATGATATAATTGGGTCATAATGAGTTTAGGAGATTGTTGTAAGCAACTTGACAATCTCCATCACATGGTTGAATTGATCTCTGCTGATCCGTCGGTTTTGGTAAGCTTTAATGGGTGGTTTTTTAGTTGTTGATCCCATACCATTTGACATAGGTTTCCCACCAATAACCAGTATTTAATAATTTACCAGTTAATTCATAATCAGTTGAAACTAAAAGAATCATTGGGTGAGTGATTAATAGGTAAGGTTCACCAGCGGGAAGCCTAAAAATAATGACACTTACAGTTGCTTTAGTTGATTCGGTTTTCCGCCTTTTATCCCGCCTGTCATTAAACGGACATCGTTTACTCGTCTGGTCACGATTTCCCACCTTCTGTGTGCGATCATCACTAGTTCTGCCGATTCAACACTGTTTCATCGTGCTTCACTTAAAGATCAACAATGGAAAATGGTTGGTGATCAACTGAAATTAAAGAACATTTCACTTCAAGAAATTGGACAGCATAGTAGTGTTGTATAACAGGCAGTTTCGTTGTGAGTAGTATACTACTCACAAGTAGTGTATTACCCACAGGGGACATTCAGGAGCAAAAGGACAAGCCCCGAACACGACGGACAAGAAGAGACTATCGAAACAGTGTGTACATGATGTGTGAGAACTTTCACCAAGGCGAATGACCACGTACTGTCACCCAATGTATGTGAGTGCATGTCCGTCGTGTAAATGAGTGTACACGTTTGTGGTTTAGTTTTTGACATGACCTATACGGAAGTTTGCGCAATAAACCAACTTGTTGGCCAAGCGTCTTTTGCGGACACAACAGTAGCATGTACAGAGTCGAGGGTGAATGACACAACATGACGGTGGCTGGATGCATGCAACAGTTGTCGCCAGCTCAGTAAAAAGGAACGAGTTGGGTGTTGCTGATCCCCCGACCGGCTGTCAACGCGAAAGAACTTACTCTGTCATGACTTACCGCATTCTCTTAAGTGAATGGTGGCATTTTTCAAATAGATGGTGCTCAGTGTTATGTCCTATTAGGTGTGATCACGACGACAGCGTGTGCGTGTCTGCGTGGTGGTCGTGATTGTGTGATTCACAACTCGTGACACGCCAATGCATCCTTGAGCTTGTACTTGACTACGTCCAATTGGATTGGGTCGTGTCACCTAGATTGGATAATCGATCTTCAGCGCGCTAACCCTTGTGCGTTGGCATTGTACAGGCCACTGTATCGTACGATTGTGCTTGTTGTTGGCTGCGATTTGTGCCCTGCACGGATCATTATAACTGCAGTGCAATGTTACCGATTAACTGCGTCTGACTTCTACAATCGTGATGCAACACTCAGAACGTCCATTACCACATTGTGCACGCGTTTAAGCTATTCCCTCTTCGACCACTTGGGACTACTATAAAGCATCTTTCTGACTGCCTCTACTGATTAAGCTCAAAATACAGCCTAGTAACACTTGGCAATTCAAGGTGAGTAAAAGTACTTTCGTTCAAAGCCAGCGAGCTTGATACAAACAACTGATAGCGAAACCACAGGCCTGGTGAAATTGAGTACATATTGTTCGCAGAAATTTCATTTTGTGATGGTAACCGTGCCAAGTAGGGCAGAAAGGTGTCAAGTCGGACAAACTAACGAAAGCCACTTACAGGACAGCGTGAGAAATCGGGAAATTGAGACCAGAGGACTGTTTGGTATTCTAGAAGAGACCCAGTTGCCAAAAAAATGTGGACTTCCACTGAATTTGAACCAACCACAGCAAATGCTTTGCTGGCGTGGCCTCACTGTTCAGCCAGTACAGCACTTGCCGGTTCTAGGGGTGTTGTTTCTGTCGTTGGTCCAAATCCAATCGATGTCCAGATTATTCGAAACTGGTCGAATCTGCCTAACTACTTTTCAGTGATTGGTGTGCATCAAAGGCCATGCAACTAACATTTACTGAGGCGCCCATCCAACAACGATTCTTTGTCAGCTTCGGGACTAGCGTTGGTTTAACCATACATAGTCTTATTAATGATAGCGTTAAATTAACTTGTTTTCCGTCATACTTTGTTTCATTTTGGAAAACAGTCTTCAGTGTTTTACATTTCCCCTCAGCTCCTCAAATCATCCCAAGTTCTGACGAACTTGACGTAATATTGCAAACGTGTCACGTGTGCCCTGGTTGCATGGAGGAATTCAATGATCGTTTCAAAGAAGATTTGAAAGGAATTTGGTGGCTGTCAAACTGCATCGCGTTGAAAGAATATTATAAAGCATATCTATGTGATTCACAATGACTCCTTTGAAGAAAATGGTCTCTTCAAGTACCACTATTCTTACTTGAGTAACCGCAATCATTTTGACTCTCAGATGTGCCTCGTACTTTCTTCTGATCAAGTCAATATAATAGCGTTTGCGTTAGTTAAAGCATAAAAGATGCGTTACACAAACTGAGCAAGTTCTGACGATCAGTCTGTTGGATAGTTTAAAACCCAATGAAAGTCTAAACTGTTAGGCAAATCCCTTCACTGCTACCCGTTTGAAAATAAGACCCTTTACCTCATGTGGTAAAGTTGCAGAGAAAAATTTCTGTTAACCCGCCTTGATTCAAGAGGACTCCATAGACTGACATTTTCAATGAAGAGCAGTGACTTTGGTGGATTTCGGAGTGAACTACCTGGGAAATCCTGGTTGAGCAATCAGTTCCTCGGATTAGTTTGTCGTTTCTAATTAACACAGTGGCCTGATTAAATAAATGAAATATAATGTGAAATTTATGGACTCAACAATTACAGTGTTGTCATGTCTGGAAATGCTGCTTCTGTCAGCGATCCGAATTCACCCTAAGCCCATGTTTTTCGCAGTTATCCCTCTTATGGATTTGTGCAAGTGTTCATACTTACAGTAAAGACTGGATACAGGAAATCGGGTTGTTAGTCCATGATCAACTAACACAACTTGAGTGGTTATGCATCTAATCTAGTCTCAGAAGAAGTTGAGCGAATTTCCTCTTTTTAACTGGACTGTGGAATTCCGATGGTAAGGTTACTGGATGAAATTAGTCGGAAGTTGACTGTATTTCTTCTCTAAATGATAGATCGGCACGAGCATCACACACTATGCTGGTGTGACTGCCTTCCTTTGAGCCATTGTGTCTGTGTGGCCGGGTTATATCTTACCACCCTGGATTGGTTGATGTTCGTTGCGATTGTTTCCAAAGTTGAGCAGAATGAAATTGCGAGCTCTGCCCTTTATTATCAAGCCCAACCAGCCTAACTGATACTAAGTTGGTCCCAGTGTCAGGTAGAATGGGGCGGGAGTTGAAAACACGGTTGAAGAAAAACTCATCAAGAAATAAGTTAGTTTCCAAATAACTGTCTTGACATGAGGGTGATAGAGTGATCATTCCCACAGACCCTGCTTAATTTCAGAATGACAGTACGACCAACAGACTACCAAAATTCACAATTCAAATGAGGTTTTAGGACTCATGAACTTACAATAACTCAACAATGTCAAATGCACACCAAGATAGGGAAGTGCAAATGAAGCGACTTGTAAGAGTGTTAATCTCACGAAGTCTAAATGCACCGATTCGTCTTCGCACAGTGATCAAATTTTCACCAGGGTTATTCACAATGCGCATTAGTAAAGGCGTTCAGTTCAATTTCTGTGGACATTTGTGTTAAACAGTACATTTACCGGATACTGGTCGATTCGCAATCGCATGACCTCATACTCCCAATCCATTGTCCGAATTAGAAGTCAAAACTTCGCACGGACCTGCGGATCGATAGCCATGAACAGCGAGATCAAAGAGGACTGCGTTTTTGCTTAAGTAAATGCATAACACAAGGGGCAACATCCAAACAGGATTAAGGATTTGAGCGGACTGTGCGGGGATGATTGGCAGAGAGTGCAAACAACGTCCGGAAGTTAGATCGGGAGAGTGAGAGGACTGGTTTTAACGGAGCCATGCGCAATTAAGGATCAGATCTATAACAAGGGCATTTTGAGCTATCCATAAGAGGAGTGTTAGAAGTTCGTTCGGTGGGTTTGTCACTCTATGTTTGGCACGATGGGGCAGAGTTGAATTCGTTGAAGCATGTTCGGTTTGAATGTAGAAAGTCGATTCCAAATTTGCCTTCTGCTGTATGCACTGAACGATCACGGTGAATTGCGTGCCGTGACTGCGCATATAAAATGTTCTCTTATTTTCTAAAACTATATTTGCTTGCCTACTAAATCTCTCTCGCACGGTTTTGTTTAACACTCTCTCACCGTCATCTGCACCCGATTGTTTTAATAAGTTCATTTCCCCTTTGATCGGTCGCCACTTTCAACTCGTTTTAAGTTGCTTTATTCTGAACTTTTTTGTGCTGCATAATTTGAGTATGCGGTTAACTCACACTGAAGATGAGAATTCACTTTTCTGGTAACTATCAAAAATACCGTATGAACTCCGATCATTTCGAGAGCGTTTTCTAACATTTTTGGACTTAAAAGATAGCTTCATTAACCCGGCAGTCTGAATAAGCTTCATCGTAATTGTCGATCACGCGTTGCTGAATGAATTACCCTTAATTGCCAAGAATGAGTTAACAAGAGAATTGTGAAGTTTTCACGGGAGCACTAGGGTTCCAAATACACTTCAGAATCAGGGAACTGGAATTAGGTGGTGCATAGACATTGTAAGTTTGTATGTGTTGAAGATGGTGATGTATGTTCGCGAAGGTGTGTGTTTTATAGTAAAGCTGCTCGCTTCGGCCATGTCCTCGGAGTAGAGAGATTGATAACTTCTTAAAGTTTATTCCGATCCAGACGAAATAATTCTAGTGTGAATTCATTTAGTCTTGGTGTGATGAACAAGAGTGACACATTTTGCCTCTATTTTCCTTATACATTTGTCCTGTTGTATCAACCTTCTACACACACGGACAATTCAACAATATATGTAGTATTGTCAAACCTTATTACGTCCCGCAATTCCAGTGCCTCAGTTTGTTATACTATTCAGTTCAATCCAAATCACACGGTTACTGTCAGATGGTGTGATAGTTTTTAGATCCTTTGTGATCTAACTGACCCCCACAAAAGCTCAACTGAACTCACTCAAACAACGGTTGTGAGCTGTTTTTAGTTTTTGTTGCCCAGGAAACGTCTTTGATGCTAACAACATAACCAACTGTTATAAGGGTCCGCTTAATCCTATCAACGAGTTTGAAAGCTCAGTAAAGAGGGTATAGACATTTACAAAAGGCTGGTGATTGTCGTAGTCTGATGAGAAACCGCCTTCAATGACGTTTAGGAAACACGGAAATCCCAACTCTCTCTTAAGTATCAGGTTTTAGAATTTGCTACTCCAGAGCCACTATTCGAGGGATGCTTGGATAGCTACCAATATTTTCATGGAGTGGTGGACGCTCTTCCGATTATTATCCTTGCTGAAAAAATCGTTCCAGTGTCGTCTCTGTTTACGTTATCCAATCACACTTTGGCATACCCGCCAGAAAATGCTGCCGGATTAATAAATCCTGTGGACCAGTTGGTAGTTTGTTCCTTCAGACACAAATTTCGAAAGCCTTCACGGAGGTGTATCACAAAGAAAATTGTCAGAAAGGGAACTTAAACATGAGGCAAATTATTCATTCGTTATTAACAATTAAGACAACCAGGACGATAGTTCTGTGTTAGAAGTTGTAGTGAAATCACCTTTGACGTCCCAAAAATCCTAAATTTGTTGAAAATTTGGAATTACCGTTCCAGTATCACCGTAGCTATTCGTGTTATATTCTGAAAGTAGTTTCACAACGGACCACTAACACCGAATTCATTGTGGTGGCGTAGACACTCAAGGTTCACTTGTTGCTGTATAGTATGTCCGTGTCATCCCGACCAGAGCAGGTCACAATCTCTAAGATAATAATGTTTCAGCCGTCACTATCAGGGACGGTGTTTAATCATTCCTCTGTTTGTATGAATTCTCAGAGTCGATGGGAGTTCCCATGAGTATTCATCTAATTGAGAGGATGGCGTGTGGTTGTGGCAAGAATTCTCTTATCTCTGTTTTCCTGGATCATTGGCTTGAGTTATTTGGAGTCTGTCCGCTTGTGAAGTAAACCATTCAATAAAGTTCACCTGAAGACTCACCAGTCTTCTCACTGTGATTCTGGTCAGTACACGGCTAAGGAATCTTGGACACGAGAATCACCGATCGGATGAACTAGATAAAACGGATTCCTGATGGCAACATTACGTATCTGATTCACCATCCGTTTTCCGGTTATCTTGAAGTCAAAAACCCACTCGCTTATCCTCGATCAATCCATGCCTGTGTTCATTTTTCTGTCGCACAACAACGGAATAACTAATTCGGACGACTAGGTGAATGTTCAAAGCAATCGAACAGCATCATGCTGCCTTGTTCAGAATCTAATTAGCCAAAACCATTGGTGGCGCAGTAGCTATACATCTTGTCGGTACAAACTAACTCGTTGATACCAACCGGGCCTTCTGAGCAACTCGCAAGCTTCTGGTCCACCATCCTAGTCTGATGACGCATCCTAGATATCGGGGAATCTGTTGTTATTCGCTTGCAGAATGCAGTGTTGTGTTTTCAAAAGGTGAGCGCTGAGGTCTTGTAGTTGTCATTGCCAAGGGTCACGTAATGGCTCTTATTGTTAAAATTCCAACTCTGACATAACACTATATATAGTCAATACTGGTCGGTCATCGTATGAGTCGTTCGACCAGTTTATTTGGAATTCTACAACCGATAGTATAGATCAATGGTATCATTTTTCATTTCTTTTGAACACCCAACTATTGTTTCGGCCTCGTTCAGCATATATGATTGTAGTAATCTCATGAGGGATGGTCAATAACTTTTGTCCTTCACTATTGTATTGCGTGATTCACGGGAATATTCGTGAGATTACAGGCACTTAGATCAAGACAATGTCAGAAGGCGTTTGATGTTTCTGAAACTGAAGCAAAATGGATGCCAGAAAACTAGTCCTCCATATGACTTTTAAGTAAGTACACCTTAAAGCCCGATTGCGTTCGAAGTGGATGTCAGAACCAACGGCGAAGCAGCTGTTGGTTGTGAGATACCGTGTTTTTACTTTGCAGATTTGATTGTCGGTCTGGCTACCAGGTGCAGAATATGGTGAGTGAGTTTTCTTCATTTTGTCGAACTAGCCAGACTTTGAACCATCAATGTTAGCCATGTCCATAATATTGTGACACTTGATGATGATGTAAAAGCGATTTTTTTCCCATTAGGTACATTAAGTGAACCATTATAAAGCTGTCCAAACAGACGTCATGAACTGTCCATCCAACTGAACACGTGTATTCAGCCTTGGAGGTATTCAGGAACAAGTGAGTGTTGCTCTGTTCACTAGGGTTTGTCAATCGGAGAAGTGAAAAGTCGACCTTGAGGGCCGCGTGGATGCTGAGCAAAATTATTGGTAAGGTTTCCGTCCAACAGATAACAGTCGAAGGCAAGAGCAAACTTCCCTTGTCGATGAATACGTTCGTCAATTCGGCTGGCAGTCAAGCAGTATGTACCGATGCTCAAACGGTAGGGCCAAAGCACATTTACAGTTCTTGGAGTGCAATCGGTTTTCACTTATAAGACGCAATCTGTAGTCACCGTTGTTAATAAATTTTGGACTGCTATCCAACGTTCAACAAATGCAAACGTTGTGTATAGAACGGATGTCAGGTATAGGGATTGCACTTGGCCATCATGTGAAGCTATTTATTACCTTTAAGATATAGACTCAGCCGTCAGAAGGCGGCAGAGAAGATGTGCAAAGCGTACGGTAATCAAAAGATATCGGCCAATTGGGACGACAGATGATGGTGGATCTTAGGTTATTGACGGGTTGCTGATAAATATGCCTACGTTTTCAGTCTTTTGGATACCGGGTCAGAATCACCCATCTGAGGAGGGTGGCAGTGCTGCTGAATATGTTGGAGTTTCACACCTGTCTGTCACGAGAAATGCATTCATTGGTGTGAAGTAGTTCCCGCTTGCTTGGATTTCAGGTGGCTGTGGAACACTTTGTCAGGGGAGGTGGTGAGTTTGTACAAACTGTTTTCGGTACACATACAGGGGTTGTGGAGTCTGATGACACTAGCCTTAAACGGTGATAACACTTGCACTCTGACAGCTGTGGAGTAGGTTTGAGGAAACTTGTAGACGACACAGTAAGCTTCATACCGATTTACTTGATGACCAGTGTTAACAAAGTGAGAGCCAAATGCTCTGGAAATGGGCTTTCTGGAACGGTTGCGAGACCATTTTGGTAGGTGTTCACGAATCCGGTTATACAGCCTTATTGTTGTCCTCCGGCTTGACAACAACTGTTGAGGGATCAGATACAGAGAGAACAGAACTTAAACAGACAGAGCGTGACATCAGTACCGTGCAGATGTTGAACACTACAATGTCTTGTCGCAGGGTAGTCAAACTAGTTCGTCATTGAAAATCTACGCCTGAATGTTTCGGTGTTCATTTCACTCTCATACGACAGTCAGACAAAAATAGGCATTTCCTCCGCTGTCTGAACGAGATCACCCATCATGTATATCTCGCCCTGACACAACATAAACGTAGAAGCATGACGAGAAGTACCGGAAACAAATGTCGGAAAAATTGAATTCCTATGAATTCCACGAGAATCTGGAAAGAACATGGTCCAGGGGTCGAAATCAGAAAAGTTGTATAGCGCATCCAACACGCACAGTCGCAAGAAAAATAGCATGATTATGGGTCCACAATGAGTTTGATGCAAGACTTGTTTGTTCGGAAAATCGATACAGCGGGTGCACATGCTTCAACACCACAACAAACAAAACATTCATTTGTACATGACATTGGTTTAAGGGCGCCACGGTCGTCAGTGTCAAGTTCATATGCGGAGAACACCATTTCATACCAGAGTGTACATCAGTATTTCTTCCTGTGCTATTCCCGGTTACTTCAATACATACATACATGCTCCTGTCTGACTGTTGACAGGTACCATAGTTTGATCGTTCGTTTAAACTATACTCTTCACCAACCAAAGATTACTGCAGCTGCAACAACTCATTCGGTCTCTCTTCGTTCTCTCAATTCGCTGCACACTGGCCTTGGTGCTATTGACACACCCAGCATGCATTCTCATGGGGTCGGGGTTTCATGCCATTTGCATAGTTGGCTCCCGTAAACCGGATGCTGATTCTTCTTGTTCTTAATCAAATAAACTGGACTGCGACGTTCTACTACTAAGTACGATCCCTTCCACCTTGATAAGAATCCTTTAAATCCGTGTCCTGTTGACCGTGGAATCCGTCAGTCTCTGCATTTGACCTTCGAACTAATTTCAAACACCTCGATCAGACACGTTTAGAGTTGACCGTCCCTTGGCAACCTCTTGCGTGCTTGTCAGGTTCCGGTTAGTCACCCTGCTAACTCACGCATGTTCATCTGTCTATCTTTCCATAAATCACTTTCCTGACCAGCTAGCACGCCTGACACACGTCTATACGTCAGCTCGAACGTCGGTTTTTTTCGTTGTTCTTTCTGCGAAGAGCGGTGGGCTAACAGAATGAAGGTAACATTTTTCCAGCTTTCACCCCCACCATCAACCACCTTTTGGTTGTGCGACTGTTTGTTTCGGTCAGTCCATCTGGTTGAGGGGTGTGTGGTATCATGCGAACTTTCTCGATTGTAAAGCGCTCTCAACAGATCCGAAACTGGTACTCCTATGGTCGTAACGTTCAATAAGTCGGATTTCCTCGAGGTAATGTGAACAGGCGCGGTGGTACCGGCACGGCAAATCTCACGTCGCGCGGAGTTTAGAATTTTGAGGACGTCGGTGATCTCACTACATCAGCCCCCCCCCTAGAAGGGTGACTAATACAGGAGGTCTTCTACGTGTAAAGTTTATTCTTGGGCAACAGCTGCTGTATTGCTGGCCAGCCACGCGCGAGCCACCCAGCCTGAAAACGCCTCCTGAGGACGTGACAGGGGGTGTGAATTCCTCACTGCGCAGGCACAAAGTGCTACGGCGTTCAAGGTTTTCTCCTTGGGCCCAGCAACTGTTGCTATGCCTTTGACCAGAACTAAGAATAAGGAAAGGTGAAATACCTGAACGTTAGAGAAAACGGCAGATACCCACCGTAACGCGTGTCCTGCAGTGTCTGAGGTTATTTACAATTATGTGCAGGTATCATCCGTGTAAAGCGAGTCAGGAAATTGTACCTAAGAATAACTGTCAGTTGCTAATCGATGGGCGCATGGAATACATATAATGAATTATCAACTGTGCAATAAATGCTAAACAGATAAAGTAAGTTACTCCAGAAAGCGCGCGGGAAAATGGACGCGCCACCACGAACGAGTTGTAGGTTGAGGAGGGATTTCGTCAGGAATAGATGCAGCTCACAACATCCACTACATTCAGCAGCTGGTCACCACGGATTGTAACCAGTCTAGGTGCGTTCACTTTAGTTTGCCCAAGCTTTGGTTTGCGTTTTCTCACTAGTTAAGCTACACCAAACTTCGCGACCAGCTTGTCAAACTTCAGATCACACACGGCTTCAGTACTTTCAAAACATCCGCTCCCAGAACGGTCTGACGTGTGTCGGGAGAAATAAAAAACACGCTTTGATTGCCTGATCACTGATATGGACATCATATTGTGCCAGTCCACTAACATTGAGAGTGAATCCACCGACCGTTTGAACGACCATCGAATACGGCTGTTGTAATTGGATCTACGGCCGACGAGCGCGTTAACTGATAATGGAATAACGGTTAGTGAAACGGCGGATAACGGAACGACCGCCAGCCGTAATAAACAACGGATTAAAGAGAAACAAGACTTGTTCGCAACCTGCCGGCCAACGAAGCCACCCGAGACTAACGCATGCACACAGGGAAGAGATTGGCCTCCGGACAGAGTTCCTCTTACGTCACTCAATCGAAGGACAACACGGTCACGAACTAGATCATATTTAACGGGTTTGCGACCAATCAGAAGACCAATTCAGGTTGGCTAAATAAGGGACCAACCGGTAAAGTGATGCGCGTGGGCGGGATGTAGGCGTGTGAGCGTTTATGCGCGTAGGCGATGTGTCAGAGGTTTAGAACGAGGTGTGAAGAACGAAGTGGCACGTGACCATGCCAACTATGGGGGGTCATTGACAAGTGTACTTTACTAGTCTTTGTCACAAAATATGTTTGGGGAACTGGCGCCTGCTTTGACAGTGGCTGAACGATCTTGTTTGCTCTTGGCCCAGTCAATGAAATTGCGGTCCCAGTGTCAATCAAACAGCACTCCCAATCATCATTGCTCACCAACCTAGCCTGAACTGCAATCTTATCGGTCGCACCCGTTTTCGGGCTTCCATTCCCTAACAAAATACAATCGGTGGAACGTTTATTCAAGTATGGCGTTTTATTGCCAGATGGGCAGATTCTTCGCTAGTGTCTACGTTTTCCGCACCTGTAGCAGACGTCGCAACAATTATACTCCTTCCTCACCTTCGAAGCCGTCACCTCCTGAGTCAACCTTTCCACTGCGCTTTGAAGGTCATCCAGTTCACTTGGTTCACTTGCCTTCAACTCGTTGACTGTCGGGTAGTATTCCGCTAGCAATTTCCGCGTCGTATCAGCCGGCTGTTTCAACGTCATCCGATGTGTGATGGGAGCAACGCTGAGCTGATATCGGACTGTTAGTGACATCCCATCCAAGAACTGATCAATCGGCATGCACTGTTCCGAATCCTGGCCCAGATCTGCAGGACCGCCAGCTCCAGCCGGTCGATCTTGACTTCGACCGTCTCCACCACATCCTGGAATTCCCATAGGAAACTCCGGACGTCCCTATCCTCGGACGGTTGGGACCACTGGAACTTCATTGCTTAATCTTGGTAGTGGAGCTGATTGATCCAGGGGCACGGATTTTGCGAGTCTTGGTTGCTCAAAAAATAACCATAAGGTACAGGATTCAGCAGCACAACAAACCAACCGACTCATGTGTGTTCAACAGTCATCTAAATTCAACACCGTATATAACGAGAGCAATTTCATGTCAGGCTGCACTCCAATGTTTCGTCTTTTCTGTCGGTTACTTCAACGTTCCAAAAAGGCTCATAGTTCAATGCTGATCATTACTGTGCGTAGTGTGGTTACGATGCGATCTCGTCCTCAGTACTCTAGTGCTAGAGTTCGTGATGTGAGAAGAATGTCAGTTCGATCGAAAAGACGCAATAATCCACTGGGAGTAACAGAAAGTCCCTCTCGACGTTTGTAGACTCCGAAATATCTTCGCCGGACAACGCAGTTTCAACCATTACGTAGTGAGGTCAAGATTGTGTAGTAGTATTTTCGAGTATCACTAGAAAAATCAGGATGAGGAAATGGACTTGTTTGCATCTGTCAACATTCTTGCCTACGAACCTCTCCAGAGACAGCATGTCGAGATGAACAGTCGGCACGGGGAATGTGTACGCAGCCTAAACAACATTCTTTCGCCGAACCAATGTTACAGGAGACATCAAGGGACTTGTAGGCTTATAAATGAATTTAGAGGCTTCGTGGTCATGGACTGTAGTGGAATGAACGCGGAGCAAACATGCATGAAATTCGTTGATCGCCCAGTGAACCGCCAGTGCTTTCTTTTGTGTTTGCATGCGCGCATTAGCTCTCGACCGCACAATAACTGTTTGCTGAAGTTACGGACGCCTATCCGAATCGTATTCCTGAAGGCCGCCCGGTTTAACGCTGAGTCTTCCCAGATTCTGAAATGAATGTTACAACGCAAGAGATTTACCTTGACAACATCCTGGTGTCTCCGCTTCTGACCAGCAGGAAGTCGCTTACCAGACTTCACTCGTCCACATAGCGGCTGCTTCACAGTAGGGTCATCGCCCATCCAACGCACGTGACCTAGTCAACTGAGCTGATTCGGCATCAGCAGGATTTCCCTCCTGTCCAGGTCCGCTCGTCACGGTACCTCACTGTTCGGAGCCATGTCCGGCCACGGAATATTCCAGATACGCCTCAGACATTGTACATAGAAGCGACTCATATAGCTGACGTTCCGTTTATACAGTGTCCACCCTTCACTGCCGTACAGCAGTGTAAGCCGCGCCACTGAGCGGCAGACACACAGTTTAGTGGCTATCTTCGGGCTGTGGTACTTCCAGACACGTCTTTCAAGACGTCCGAGAGAAGCACTAGCCTTCGTCACACGAGCTATTAACTCGAGGTTCCCAGAGAGATAGGTGGACAAGGCACTACCCAAGTAACAAAAGTCTGCACAGCTATCGGCGACGTCTCACTTGATGCGAATCTGGGATGGAGGCGTAGAAACAGAACCTCCACCCGGAGAAGGCTGAAAGAAGGAAAACGTCTTATCTGCGTTGACGTCCAATCCGAATTTGGATGCCGCAGATCTACGGCCGTCGCCAGGAATTGCAGTTCTTCCTCACTATCTGTCAACAACAAAAGCGTGCGCATCATTGAGGTATGTAACCGGGTTGACGAGACGAAACGTCGGATATTCAACAGGCGTCCATCCCTCCGGTACTTAACCTCAACACTGCCCCCCCCAGAGTCCCGAAAGGCGGCTGTTACCATGCCAGTCAAGTATAAACTTGTGATGTTCGTGAATAGATAGAACTTAACGCGAGACCAGTAGCCGGT
>QNGE01005052.1:35264-47442 GCA_008508345.1 Paragonimus westermani | reverse complement strand
AATGTTGGAAAAACCACGCCTCCGATCTGGCCGTCTGTCGTATTTCGCCTGCCCTGCCTCGCCCGTTGGTCCGATCTAGTCGAGCGATGACTCATCCGGTCGCGCACGTTGTCCTTGATCCGATCGCGGCAGGTTTTCGAACGTACCTCCCCCGACGTTGAGGTATTCAGCCGAGCGTTCGAAAACTCGCACCCCCGACCTGGCAATCCACCACATTATGTACAGTGTCAATACAATTCGTACCGATTCATAACAGTTGTGTATGACTTGTGGTTCGTACATTGAGCACACTGTCGTAACATTTTAGCCATTGAACCCCTGTTGTGGTACATGCTTTAGTTTACTTGTATTGAGGGAGAAAGAGACAAAAAGATTATGTCATCCTGTATCTCGCATAGCCCACCACAAGTTGTGCATTAACCTGCGTGGCTATAATTATGTGGCCGATGACTTGATCGTCACCGTGTGGTACGCGTTCATGTAATAAACACCCAGACACTAAGCCTTGTTTCCTGCATGCGTTGTTGGCATCTGGAGTGATACTTTGACTTGGTTGCAATGGAGTCAAAAGCTGAGATGGCGGACTATCGTTACGTTTTAGACGTTTAAGTCAATTTGACTTAGAATAAGGTTTTTCACAGTTGTAATCTTTTGTTTACCCTCTTTAATCACGAACATAAGACATCGGAATATACAGGGAATGCGAGTAGCATTAGCATTGGAAACGGTTAACCAGTGGGCTTTATGTGATTGAAGACAGACAGACTACCTGAGTCAGCAGTTTATGCTCACGGCTCGACGGCGAGTATTGTTTAGCATTACCTCATAGGACGCGAACAATTTTGGATTCCGGTTGCGTAGGAACAGATGAAATGAGTTGACGGAGTGAACTACGTGATCTTTTTCCGTTTAATGGACGAGGTAGGATTTCGATCCACTCGTTTATGTTGCTGTTGTTTGTTGCGTCATCGTCCGCGTCGTATGCTTATATCTGTTGCTATTGCACATCCCATATATCCTAGTGTTTTGCGTTCGTAACTGAAGAGAGTAAACGGAAGTCAACATCTCACGATGTCTTCTGTGATTGATTAACTGAACCAAAAGAAGGAGGGGGTTTCGCAATTCTGGCCGCTTAAAATGCCAGGTGCGGGTAGTCGAAGATGATTGTTCACCGAAAAAGTCATGCGGTTTTCATGGTGGTTAGCCGGAGTGAACCCCAACAGTATGTAGCATTTCGTATATTGCCATTTTGAAAGTTAAATAATTTTTTGCAGTGACCGTTTATTAATAGGGGACTTTTTCATCTTTTTCGGTAAAAACGATTTACTGGAGATTATTTGGCTAGCTTACCGTAGGGCCAAGTGGTCGGCTTAGCGCGAACTGTCTTGGCTTGATAGATCAGCTATTGTCGGTCGTCGATATATGATGACCTGGTTCACTCGTCATAGGTACGACTGTTCAGTAGATGTCAAACGTCACACTAGTCCGACGTGATGAATCGTTGTCCACCTCCACACTGACCTGACGTGAGTTATTCGTGTGACTCCGTACATAATCGCTTCACCTCTTTTGTAGTGCGTCTTAACACTGGCCTTTAGGGATTCATTTATTAACAAACATTTCCCCCCATGAATTTCATGCGAAATTCCATTTTCGCTTTCATGTAGGTTGGGAGCACATGTTTTGTGTTCCACCTTTCTTGATTGGAATACGGTTGCAGCCAGTTCTAACAGCTTTGTGCATATAATTGATCTGCGAGTTTCTGGTTGTGGTCAGCCTGTTGCCCGTTTGCGTCATCGAAAAGCTGTGCTGTGTATGGATTCCCGAGTTACACCAACCAGCAATAACCAGTCACCTCCGTGGGGTGGGCTAGAGTTTACCACCTTAGCTGCCGGAGATCACGTGTCGTCTTGTCTCCAGTCGATTTCCGATCTGTCGTCCATTGGCGGAAGCGATGAAAACTTGTCCACAATTCTATGCTTAGGGGACGCGGAACCACTTGTGACTTCCGGTCCCGATAGACCATCCGCATGTGGCGAATCAGTGGAAAATGTGGAAAATGCCGTATTTCTCAGCGAGTCCTTCAAATCTGAATGTTCCCCATCTGCAGTTTCCACCTGTATGACGTTGTTTACAGGAAGCAATGATCGCACTTTGGCGGGCTGGGATTTACGTAACCTTTCCATACCGGCCAAAACATACGAGGTAAGTCTCTAACCATATCTTCCAGCTCGAACTTTCTTTTGCTATGCATTCTACTTCCGCTTTAGGAAGTTGTACCTGGCAAAAACGTGAACACCTAAGAGTTTCAGTCAGACTGAATGGTTTCGCTGACCGTTGCATAATTGCCTCACAAGTGCACCAACTGCACTGTTCTTTCGAATGTTTGAGAATTGGTTTGTTTGCTCATTCATTCAGTCAGCTGTGGTTGCTGAACATGCATAGGTCCCATTTCCTGTTGTCACTATGATTTTCCCGGTTTGGCCAGTGTTTCCAAAATGCAATGTATTTCTATGTACATTCGTAGCTGATAGAACTTGTTTCACAGAACAGTTTCAATAACTTCACCATTATCATTATCACTGTGTTATATTTTAGTTTAATAACTATCCGAGGAAAATGTCATTGTTGGATAACGACGAACTATGGGTGGCCGAGCCGCCCAATTTGGTACATGTTTTTGACCTTCGTGATGGTCGTTTGGATCGTGTGTATGTAAGTTCACCTTAGTGTTCGATTATGGATGACTTTAACTGCACATTTAGTGATAGATTGTGGCGCTTTATGATTCATTGTCTGTATACTGGGGATTAGTGATTGTTGATACACTACAGGGATTAGCTTCCAAGGTTTCTGATGAACGCTTAAATCGGGTTGTCTCTTCTTTGTAGGGGGCGCTAAGGTTGCTCTGCTTATACACGGTGCACCATAAAACGAACTACTGGTATTGTATAGCATTTGAGCCCCACGATAAACATGCACTCATGCGGCTCCCGTGCTAGCCGGCTCTGCTCGTTGTTCCACAGTTGCGCATAGTTTAATGGCTAGTTTGACCTTACGCTTTATTTGGCTATCCGGGCGATGCTCAGTCTCAAGATAACAGGACATGTCTTCGGCAGAATCATATGTTGACGTTATTACAATACTTCGGTTCCTTCCGATTTCCGATGACACATAGATATGAATGAACTAAACTCTTCATGTGTTTTTAGATTGAACCTCATGGATTTAAGTTACTACACATTAAACACTGCCCACACTCGATCGCAGTCATTGCATTCTGATCAATTTTTCCGAGCGCCCACCTTGTAAGGAAGCAGTAGACTCGAGTTTCGCCCTTATTAGAGCTCATCAGCAGTATATATTTTTGTCTGACCCGGAGTTTGTACTCCGGTCCTCGTGTTTGTGAAACTAACGTGTTAACCACAACGCCAGCAACCTCACACTTGGCATGACCGATCAGTCATATCTTCACGTATGCTTATTCTAGCCTTAAAGTTGATATGGTGAGTGCATCGTCCTGTGAATAATGTAGACCATTGTTGATTATCAAAACCGCTGTGGACGGTTACTGTACACATCAAATGTGAATGACCTCTCTTGGGGGGAATGAGAAAACGAATGTGGTCACCACCAGGAGTTTGGAATTTAATCTTCAAAAAGTTGATAAATTAGTCAGAACGTTCAAACATCAGACTGAAATGGACCTTGTTGGGAGTGTTGCTCTTTTTGGGGAGTGAGAGGGTTCACTGTAAGTATGACCAACAAATTTTGCCTGGTCAAGCCCATAGTGTTCTGTTTTCTTATTTGGAATATTGACAGTCTCTCGAGTTTCAACTTGTTTTGCGTTCCGTTGGTACTAGTGGACCAGTCCATCTGGGATTGCCAGTATGCACTGGTATTGGCAGTCTCTCGTTTGACCACTTGACTTTGATGGCCTGAGGGATTGATAAATCTGTGGCTAAACAAGGTCACATGTCATCCCCGATCAATAGGAGAGAAGCTGATCGAGTTCACAGTAGAAGACGGTACACGTTATTCCCATGACATCCTCGACTTAGCCGCTATAACTGTGCATCCGAAAACTCATGAATCTTGTGCTCACGTGCTTCTCTACATTCCTCTTTACTTCATGGGTTTTTCTAATAATCTGTTGGATTGACCCAAATGGCCATTTGGTACCCTTGCTGTATGTCTTATCTTCATCTCTCACGATTCTCAGCTTCACTGTACTCATGCTTTCGTCCTGTTTCCGATTGGCGAAACCGTTGCAAAATCGTGACTTACATTTGTTTTTTAGTTTTATCTTACCGAGGCATTTCGGTTGTTCCCAATCAATAGAATGACTTGCACTCTTGAAAGTTTTGTTTGTGATTGCTGAAGTCATTTTTTGACTTTTTGAAATCGACCACTCAGGATCAGAATTAGATGCGATCTACTACCTGGGATCAACTGCCTATGTCTTTGCGTATTCAGAGATTTCTTCACTTGCATTTGCCCAACTGAGGCTGGCGTATTGACAGCTCTTACGAAACTTGAAATCGACGGACTATTGAGACGGTCGCAACAGGATGCCATACAAATTCTGTTGATCTTTCTTCATATATAATTTCTGCCTGTGTGATATCTCCATAACCGCCAGTTGCATCTTGAGAACTATTATGTGTTGCAAGTGAGATTGGTCACCGTAATAGCTGATAACTTACGTAGTTTATGACATTTGTGCCCGTCCGTATCCTGACTATTCTTCTTCTGCGCAGACCACTGACTTGCCTGGTTGGACACGCGGCTTCGGAGATCTGGTGGCCACCCCGGGCTGTATATTCGTCTCCGGGCTGCACGGCACAGTGGAAGCTTTCCATCCTACTAATCCACTCGTGCCCATGAGTCCAAAGCCATTGGCTGAGCGGCTTTCTCAAAATCCAACCGCGGTAATTCTCATTTGTTCTTCTAAATGATCGTTATTTTGAGCTGCGTGTTCTCAATTCGGATGTTTCTTATGCGGTCGGTTGTTTTTATTCGTTAGCCTCTAACGGACCCGGTAACGAAGCAGCCTCAAAAGAGGTTTGGGCTGTTGTTTATCCGCGTTTTGAGTGGTAAGTTATTAGGCACGAAAGATCACTCAAACACAACTGTTACTATGCCAATCGTACATTCTGTCTTGGGAACGAGGCTCACTGCAGGGAGGTAGCTCATTACAGAGTTTTTTTATTGATAGTTTTTAGCAGTTCATATTCAGACGTTCACCCATCTTTATTTGCTCAGTCTTGTTTGACTATTTCGGTGAGATATAGTTACAGCAGTAAGTTTGGTAATCAGCATTATCAAACGAACTGCCCGCGACAAGTACGACAGATTCTCAACCAACCCGGCCGTATCGAAACATTTCAATCTTTCATATTTTCGCAGACCGTGTGTGAGAGCTGCGATCTAACATGTATGGGTCTCCAAACTGCAATGACCCCAGTCCCCATTTTGAGTTCGCCGATTGTCAAATCGTGGCTAACCCGCCTACTTAAAAGCCATGTGGACTGTTGTCTTCTTCTCAGCGTGGACATGGATGTGAACTGTGTGGGCTTTTGCAGGTGGAAAAACGGAACGTCTATGTGAATACGGAAGCTTGAATCAAGTAACAATAATGTTCAAACATGGGAGCAGAAATGTGCTAACCAGAGAATGGAAGCCTTACTCTCTTGATTAAGCGAATTTATGAATTTTGACATGACTGACAATTTCTGGTCGCTAAGCTCTACATATTGAAAACGGTAGGATTATCAGGTGATCTGTGCATTGCTTACTGTTCATTGTATGGCCGATTGCTTGGAGACGGTGACTGAGTCATGTGTAGTATGAGGCGACTGGGTTAGTGGTCAACGCGCATACCATGTAAACACAGAATGTTTGCAGCTTTATCTCCGCTTCTGACATTGATATGCACTACAGGTGGTCAACAAGTTTAAACCTTAAATCATGCGCCTCCATTTGAGATTTAGGCTGCTCACACGCAAGGTGAGTATAAGTTCTTGATGTTTGGCCGTCAGTTGCCCTGTGTCAAATAGGCTAACTGTATGGGTAACACGACTGTTTATGGCCGTGTATTTTGAGCGTGTGCAAGCGCAGAACCGATAATCAAGCTACTGATGATGCACAGCCTTCGTTGATGGATCAGTGCATTTCCAATACTGACAGAGCGTCTGCCGCATTGCTCATTGTTCAGGTGCAATTACTGTTGTTTTTTGGGAACCGTAATGCCGCCGTGATATCACGGTCACAGCCTATGATAGCCTTACTGAGTAAGATTGGTAGGTGTTGTCTACCAGATTGAGGAGCTTGCCGTGTGTCGTAGTCAGTGGAGATTTTGTGTTTGTAAGTTTTCTTTCGTTTCTGTTTGGTTTTTTATTCCCACACATTTGTATTTGTTTGTCATTTTGCCGCTCCATGGACTGCTGCCAGCTTACTAACGGAAATCCAGGTCATAGTGCTAGAGGGTACGATTCAAAGCTGTAAATAGTCATGATGATAATGATGTATTCAGTTCATCCGTCAAACTTTCGCGACAGCAGTCAATAAGCCAACTGTCTTTTTCGTGAACGGTCTTAGTAATTTTTAATTAGACCGAAGTGTTGTTTTCTGCGTAGCTGTGTGGACGGTATTGATAATCTCTGCTCATCTATACCATGAGAGGGATTCGATTGGTGTCCTAACGCAAAATCGACCTCAACAGCTTGATATGCGTTGCAATAGCCGATGAATGTAATCGACAGGATGTGTCTTGAAGGGAGCAAATTATTTTCGACATTTTTACACTTGATACGTCCCACATGTTAGCCGGTGCATATAATCTGAATTCTGACTTTAATGCAATGCGATAGCTTGTACACCTCAGTGATCAGTTTAGCTCAGTTTAACAAAGTGATGATCACATCGGCAAAATCACTCATGTCAGACAGGCCCACAAATGGAGGTCTGGCGAAACACAGCCTCCTTATCCTCCAGGTTTTTATCAGGAATAAGATTGGCTGTTTATTCCCAAATAAACACTATAGGCTGTAATCAGTTATTGTCCATTCATTGTCCAGCTGTAAAATTTTTTTAATAAGATGTCTTAGTTTTGAACTCTCCTTGTCGTTTTTTTTATGTCTGAGACCCATGGACATATCTCAAATCATGAAAGGTCCGTTTTAGATGTTTGCTATAGTTGCACATTCAGAGGACTGCAAGCTAACTAGATTACTTAACTGACTTTATACGACACGCCTAGGTCCGCGTCGTTGCATCATGACACTCAAGTGTCAGGGTCCCGTGTTTGGATTAACACCTGTAGCAGATGCAATGACTGTTGCACGCTCGAGATGGGATAAAGTAAACTGATGTCAAGCGTGTCCAGTTAGGTGCGTTAGGGAGCCTTAGGCTCGGTGGCTGAGATGGAAACGCTGGGTTTCGCAAAGGACATGATGTGAATACAATTGACCGTATGTGATCGTCAGTATGATTAAAAACGCCGGATATCTGACTGTCCTATAGAGTTGTTAATTGTCAGACGAAACATTTCTTGTGATATTTCACTTAACAGCGTGAGGAACGATGTTCATTCGAAGCTCAGACATATTGAAGTCACTGTTCTGGGATTTGAGTTGGCTAATACAGCCGGTGAAATCAAAGGCGCTTTTACGTCAGGGAATACTAGGGCACATTCCCAGCCTATCCGTATCCCCTATACGTCCCATCAGGTGAAACAGCAACCACTTTGGTACCTTCGTGAAGAAATCGAAGAATGAATGGTATTTAACATAAGTCATTATAAAATCAATGACGAGAAGCTAGCACACGTTTGTAAAGGCTAAACGAATCGAGGGTGAGAACCACGTTTTTGTTACGTCAAGTCCGATGCGGCGAGTCGACCCTAACTGACTTTGACAAACTACTTAGCTTACAAGTGTGCACGTACGATCAACGCGAGATAAGTGCTGGAAACGGACCTGTCGGTGTTTGCATGTCACATCGACCGGAAGAAAGCAGCCAGACTAAGAACATCAGCAGTGTATGTTACAATTGATCACAGTGCCTAATGCATGAGCACCTTATTCAATATGTTCTTGAAACGTGCCGACATCCAGAAGTCAGTTGAGTCAATCAAGCTAGAAAGTTGTATCCCAAGCTTTACACCATAGTACAGTTGAAGAAGTGAGGCATGAACAAGCGGCAACACACTCATCAGTAGTTGCACATCAGTGTATGACATTGAAAACAAACGGCTAAATGACCACAAAAATAAGAGTGCCTTCCAAAATAAGAAGTGGAGATATGTAAAAACCCAACAGATCCAAGCTCAAATACTTAACATAAACTTGTCTATGTTTCGTAAACAAACCAACAGGTTGCAGGTAAGTGTATGACAGCGTCTGTAAAGAAGCGACTCCCACTTCTCGCTTCATTAATTGCCTATACATTAAATATAGCGTTGAAAAATGCGGTATTTATGTCAATGAGCCCAGTTGGTGATTATTTCTCCAAATATTCCCATTTCCAAACGCTATAAGACATAATGGCTACCAGCTGGTGAGAAAAATCTGGCCTGTAGTAGCTAAATTACGTAGATTCTCCGTACCAAGTCACAAATTCTCCTTTCTGCATCTACCAAGAACCTATCCTGGTACCGACAGTTTTTGGCCTGATAGACGGCCGGTTGGTGTCACCTAGTACATGGTCCAACCATCCTATCCCATGAATTCTTAACGAGTGCGCGAACTACCTGACTTTGGCCCTCCCACCATAGACAGGCTTCAAAACCTCACGGTTATCTACCGGTCGTGCCACCCAATGTGTGCGATTAGAAGCACATAACGATGGTGAAATATCTTAAAGTTTCTTACGTCCTTCACTCGCAGCGATCACGTTGTAGAGATGTGAAGCATGCACAGCTGCATTCTGGGCTGACTAATTCCCACGGTTCAGTGCTAACACGACAGTATGGGCTGACGAAATCGTATTAGACTTGAGATTGTGTTCAGTTGAGCAATAATAGAAGGGCAATTAGGTGCACGGTCGGGATTATCATACTTTACAGAATGTACCATTAGAATCGAACTGCGCATTCTTCAGCATTACCTCTGTACATAAGGTACGTAACGGAGCCAGAACATCTACCAGCGATCACACAAAGCAATCTCACGTGCAACCTCTAGGCACTGAATGTTCCGAGCGCTTCACAACCAGGCTGGATGCAAACCTCGAATGCCACGGTTCAAACAAAAATTAGAAGGCCGTTTGTTGATAATATGAATACTTACGCCATTGGGATATCTTACCCGAAATTTTCAGCAATCGAAATGGAACGCACTGATTACAATAAGTCTGTAAGAACAATCGGTCTATCGAGTCAGCTGACGGGCGATCGATTAGAACTGCATCAATATCGATAATCGTTAATTGAAGATGGCGATTTATTCCAAGCAAATGCAGTCTGACCCACGAGTGTTATTATTCTTGGGTTATGTCAATAGCGTGGCAGGTGCAATTTATCGACTAGTACCTATACAGTAGGGCCCTCGTTAAAACAAAACCAGCAGGACTAGAAAAATAATTCTTTTTAACCGTCATTTCGCCATAGAAAACAGCCTGCAAAATTTACCAGATATACAGTACCATTTAGGTCTTATATACACTGCTGTTTGTCTGCGTGTGGCTCATTGTAGGTGTGCTAAACATGTAATTCGTTACGAAGGTTCAGTAGGCATGTTTTAACAAAATGTAGTGGTGCATGTAAGTCAAGTTCTATTTGTTCGTCCTAATCAAAAGCGGTGCGTTTTTTTATACAGTCCGCCATGCACTACACAGTCAAGGTTGAGTGTACCGGTATAAATATTAACCTTTTCAACAAAGAGAATATCCACTAGGGCTTGCTCCGCAACAAGATTCGTACCGAAATCGCACGCTGAGGTCACCCAGGATAATAAATGCCCAAAATATGGACTGTTATGTAGAATATACCTCGTACTTCTCTGTGCACAGTCATGCCTAAGACTGACTGTTCCGCGCTGCCTACAGCACAGAAGCTGGTGTGCTAAATACGATTGGTCGCGGTTGAAGAACCTACATTCTTAAATCTGTGTTAGTTGTTGGACGAGATCAAAGACACCTGTAAGAAGTGCGTTAGTATCCTTCTTTAATAAAAGTATACGTAACGAGTGGTGCGTACGAAGAACTCAGCTTGATATGTCCGGTAAATATTCACACTCACGACATTCTATGCGTCAAAATGACTGTTGGCTGATATCTCGAGGATACCACTGATCGTGTAGTGTATGCTGTTGTGTGGTTGTCCACTATCAGGATAAAACATGAACCTACTCCTTTGATGGGCCTATGTTAGCTACAGAGGCGTGGTTCATCCTGTACGCTTCGTGACTGTGAACGGGTACGTCTATGGCGATAGCCAATGTACGAGAAAAATTGTTGTCTGAACTGATCAAAGTAAGCCCATTCTTCCAAGTGGTAGACCGAAGAGGTGCCTCATAACGGGTGTTTGTTAACAATTGTTCTCATTTTCAAAGGAGCTGCTGGGACAGCCACAGAGACAATAACCTTGTTTTACAGAGTCCAACACATTTTCAAGTTGCAACGTCGCCTTGTCATCGTCACTATGGTGCATTATAGACAGCCAGAGATCTGCGATACGGTTCGCACCTGCGCGTTTCTCACAGCCTGGCCTCCATCCAACACTAGTCTTCATTTGGATGCGTCATTCTCCGCCTACTTGACCATATTAGTCTCGGTCAGTCAACTATTTACACTTCTTCTCTATGTTCCAGTTTGGTCTGTGACCAGTCGTAGTTCGACGACACCAACCGTATCGCCCCCAATCAGAAGTTATGTGGCCGCTACTTGCACGAATTCGTAACACAGCATGGGCTCTATTCATTTATCAGGGGGTGATCAGTTAGTTATATTAACTGAATTAGTTGTTCAAAATTTAAACAGTGCGTATTGGATTAGTAGCTCTTTGAGTTGGAAAGTCGGCTTTCTCGAAGATTACCTACTAAAATCTGCGTCCTGTTGCTTCTAGCAGCTGATCCTAAACAGAGATTGATACGGGTTGGTTTGAGGGTGACCATTGTGAGACAAAGTGCTTTGGCATGATTCCAATCTGACGGCTTTTGTTTAGCAATATTACGGTCTGGATTCGCGATAGTTGGTGGTACGACAACACTTGCTCCTACTGATTTTCTTTTATTTGGTTTGCCAACAGTTCGTAAAACGTTTTTTTCCTGTGGAATCAGAATTACGGTTATCATATGTTATGTTCCAGATGGCTGTATCGCAAGGCTTACTGGCTGTGGGATCAGGCGATGGTACTGTATACATATGGGCTTCTGACCAACATATGAATAACCTGTCCTGCTAATACGAGAAGCATCGCCCTATGTTGGCAATCGCGCAGGTCCTGTAATTGTCTGTGAATATTATCTGCGCCCATCGTGGACACTTTTGTGTTCTTTGAAATGAACATTCCATCTTTTCCTTATCCTGTCGACCCTGATTTGAGCCTACTTCAGTTTATTCAACGTTTCACGCCTTCCCTCATCCAGTGGCCGTGAATTTGAAAGGACACTAGCAGCATGTGATCTGCGTTCTTTTCTGATGTGGGAGTTGCAACAATGACGTGTATAATTTCACAGTTTTTGAAGCTGTTTATTGAAAACACACGTGTATCGTCAAGTTATGTATGTTTTTATTAGTTTGTTGGATTGTACTATACCAGGAACAATGTTTGACTGAAGCTATATGGTACAATAAATAGAACGCATTTTAACTGATGAACACTGTTTTGATTGTACGTGTGTGATTGCTCGATTTCCACCGTCATCGTTTGTCCTCAACTCATATCTAGTCATTGCATGGTTGCATGGTTCCGCTCTTAATAATCATGAATGCGCTGTTTTAATACCATATTGTTACACTTTGCCGTCACGGTGAGACTGGACCTTGACGTGATGTGGTGGCTTGCGCATCTCGATGACCTTTCGGGCTAAACTTGACAGAGTTACTCATACCAGGCAGGTCAACAGGTAGAAGTCTGACAAACCACAGTCTCCTGGTCCTCCAGGTTGGGGGTTGGAAGATGGTTGGCATCTCTTCGTGAAAAACGTACCATTTCTGGTACACCGCCACCCACCCG